>BJCO01636882.1:0-17559 GCA_018326465.1 Flaveria floridana
GTTAAGCAGCATAAGAGCCAAATTCAAAAGTCTTGGCACTACTCTTAAAGATAAAATAATCATAAGGAAGCTACTTAATTCCGTTCCTAAGAAGTTTTTACCAATAGTGGCATCTATCGAGCAATATTCAGAAATAGATAAAATGCCATTTGAAGAAGCAGTGGGGAGAATAACAGCATTTGAGGAAAGCCTCAAAAGTCACGACGAAGTAGAAGAAAATCATCAAAATAAACTCCTAATTGCAAACTCAAGTAACCATTTAGAAAGTTGGCATCATGGTAAAGCACGTGGCAATCAAAACCAAGCAAAAGGACGAGCAAGAAGCTTTGACAAAAGAGAAAGAAGACCCGAAAGAAGCACGAGCCAAGAGAGCCAAGAAAACAAAGATAAGAGTAAGTTTAGGTGTTATGATTGTGGAAGACTTGGACATTTTGCAAACGAATGTACCAAATGGAAAGACAAAAAGAAAGAAAAGAATGAGCAAGAATCCCTTCTTATTTATGAAGAAGATGATCCAATCCTACTATGAAGCATGAAAGGATAAATCAAAGTTAAAGGGGAGAATGTTAGACTTAATATTGATATTATCCTAAGTTAGCATTATTATTAGTTTAGTCTATGTTTAGTATTAATGTGTATTATTATTGTATAACCTAAGTGTCGGTGGTTATGGTAGTTACCACCCTCACCGACAACTATAAATAGGGGTTGACACCCTCATTTGTAAGATAATGATGATTGTATGTAAAAGCAAGTTTCTATAAATTCCCTCTCCATCATTTGTTTATCTATATATTGATAGTATTTGATTTTAGTTAGGAGTCTAGTAAATTTGTTGCTTTGTTCCCAAGTTAATGGTTAGTGTAAAAGTATAGGTAGGATGGTTGTATTCATAGGAGTGTTTTTGGAGTTTGCTTATGAAACCGTAATATCAATCGTTTCTCCAACAATTGGTATTAAAGAGAAGTCTGGATAATCGTTAAAGTTTCTACTAAACCAACACCTGGAGAGAAAAACTAGATCTGATGTTGTCACAATGTGCTTAGAAAAGGAGGAAGACTTGTGATCGGTCTTGAAACTTTGCTAGAAAATGGTTGGCTATAGAAAGCATCCACCCACCGAATCAGCAAATCATGGTGCAACAAAAGGAGTCGAGTGTGACTTAAATGATGTGCCCAAAGTTAACGAACACAAACGACAATATATGGATGGTGATGATAGATGCAATACGCGATGCACAAGGACTGTGGGTGTCGATAGATCCGGTCATATAGGGGATGTCATAGATGAGATGAAAAACAAGCTTGCTAGAGCCATTCTACATCAATCCTTCCCGAAAAGATACTTATGTAGGTGGCAAGAACTCGAAGTGCTTGAGAAATCTAGGAAATGCTTCAGATCAAATTCATAGACGCAGATCGACACTATAAAAAACTAATCCTAAGGCGATTCCTCTATTTTGTCATCACAGATAGGCATATGATGGCCTGCTTTGTGCCAACAATAAATCCTCCTCGTTGTAGAGGACAAAAAGTCTTCACCATAGTCTTATATTATTTAATGAATGATTCATTTATATATAGGCGGAAAAGTTAAAAGAATTGTATATACTCTTTGGCCTTTGGCGATGACAATTAATAGAAAATTTGGAGGGAATTCGGCTCGCCATTATGATACCTAAAAATCAATAGCAAAATTTGATGGTAAACTATGGGAGTACAATACAAAGTTTAATGGTATGGGAGACATCTTAGAAGACTCGCTTACAGGTAAGAAAAACTTTCTTGACGACACACCACCTGGATTCATTTCCATAGTTGCAACAATTGAACAAGTGGTTGACTTAAATTCACCAACTGTTGAAGACTATATTGGATTCTTAAAGGTGTTTGAATAAAGGATCAAAAGGCACAAAACTCAAGTTAAAAAGGAGAACAAACCCTTGTTTGTTAGGAGTGACTTGCATGGTAGAAGAAACAATGATCAAGAACGTAGTCAAGGAAGGTGACGTGTTTTCGAAAGAGGAAGAGGCCGGAATCATCAAGGCAAAGAACACCATGGTGATAATTGGAATATTCACCATAATAGGGAAGGCAATGATGATCATCAAGAAATTAAGAAGAACAGATAAACATATTTCAGGATGTTTGGCCATTTGGGATTTGGAATGCACAAAGTAACCGGAGAACGAAGCAAACTGAAACGAGGTAAAGGAGCATAACCCACTTTAATGGTGGTTGCTATTGAATTCGGAGAGGAAAAGATCCTATTGAATAAAGAAAAGGTACATCACATCTAGGGGTGTTCATCGAATCGAGTCGAATTCGAGTTAATCGAATCGAATAAGTCAAATTTTGAAATTTTCAAACCGAATTTGAATTCGAATTCGAAATCGAAAAATAAAAATCAAATTCGAATCGAATCGAATTCGAAACTTTCAAACTGGATTCGAATTCGATTCGTATTCGAAAAAAGTTCGAATTACGAATTGAGTTCGGATCGAATTTGAATTTATTCGATTCGTATTTAATAAAAATATATTTAATCAAATAGAACTTTTAAAATTCATTCGGCAAATCAAATTTCAAATGCTTAATGTATATAAACAAGCGTAATATGAAATATTATAAGTTTCAAATAAGTTAAAAGGTATCAATCAGGCTTTAACATTTTAGATTATCTATTTTTTAACTTTTAATCTTAATTTTTCATATGAATATTCCTAAATTAATATACAAAATAAAGAAATGCATGTTTGTATTTGTAATTCGAATTTCGAATCAAACTGAAAATCATAAATTCACAATTCGATCCGAATTCGATAATTAGACCTCGAATCGAATCGAATCGAATTAGAATTTGAAAATACAAATCGAATTTTGAATCAGTGATTTTCGACCAGAATCGAATCGAATTTTGAGTTTTTTGAATGCGATTTGAATATTGAACACCCGTAATCACATCAAATATGCAAATAATTCATAAGACGACTCGCCTTGGTATTTAGATAACGAGGCATCTAATCATATGATGGGTCAAGAAAATGATTTCATAAAAATATATTTCAGCATAATATGTCTAGTAAGGTTTGTTGATGGCTCTAAGGTTAGAATAAAAGGTAAAGGTCGATCATATTCCACTACACATATGGTGAATGTAGGGTTATAAATGATGTTTACTATATACTCGACATACAAAGAAATGTCCTAATCCTTGGTCAACTAGCTAAAACCGGATGCAAAGCACGAATGGAGGATGTTAAGCTATTATTAAATGAAGGAGAAAACCAAGCACTCATGAATGTGTAAAGAAGCCCTAATCGTTAATATAATTAATATTGCTCTAAACATAGATTACTCACGTCCATTGACTAAGCATGGATTTAGCATGCTAGACTTGGTCATCTTAGCTTCAAACAAGAAGTAGCATAAAATCTAATGATATGATGCATGGCAGTCTACCAAGCTTGAATGGTAATCAAGTATGTGATGCTTGCATGCTAGGCAAACATTCTCGAGGACCATTCTCGAAACAAGCCATGCATCGTACAAAGAAGCCTTTCAATCTTTTTCACACTGATTTTTGTAGATGATTTCTCCATACTCTTTGAGAGGAATGATATTACATGCTACTCGTAGAGAATTTCACTTTTAAAAACAAACATGATGCATAAGAACTTTTTAAATTATTTTGTTACAAATTATGGCAACAAAGAATTGAACATACAAAGATCAAGCTATGAACATCAATGAGGAATTCGTATATGAACTCAAGATTACAGAGGAAACAGAAGTAAGTCCACTTAACCTAACTAACTAACTATGACTTTTATCCTTTAATATTTTGCTAACGGTCATTAACAAACTCACCACTTCACTAAACAATTAGACCCCTTTGACTTATTACAAAAGACACAAGTAGTCCTTGTTCTTCTAAAAGTAGTTAAAGTAATATCTAACTAAACAAACAAGAACCTTAGGCTGACTATAGTTGACTTCACCATTACAATGATCAACAATCTCCACCTTAAAATAAACTATAGTATTCACTCAACCTATACCCAGAAATCCAAACAACAATGAAACTTAGATCAAGGCAAAGACTTTGTGAGCATATCAGCAACATTCTTCTCGGTATCAATGGTAACACCTTAGCTTCATGAGAACTAACCACATCTCGAATAAAATGATACTTAACCCTGATATGCTTAGTTCTTTCGTAAAAAACACAATTTTTGGTTAACTGAACTGCTCCTTGATTATCACAATACACAACTGCAGCAACAACAAAACCCAAACTAATAGCAAATCTTTTTAACTAAAGTGCTTCCTTTATAACCTTAGTAAGAGCTATATACTCAGATTCAATAGTAGACAAAGCTACTACCGGTTGCAACTTGGCTTTCCAACTAACTAGATTTCCTAAGAATTTGAAAGAATACGTAGTGATTGACATTAATGTGTCTAAATCCTTTTCATAATCAGAGTCTACAAATCCCATTACTTGCAACCCTTTATTTTCATGACCACCATACACCAAGCCATAGATCTTGGTTCCATTTAGATATCTCAGTATCCATTTGACAGCACACTAGTGTTGCTTACTAAGATTAGCCAGGTATCTACTCATAAGACTTACACCATAACCAATATCCAGTCTACTACACACCATTAGGTGCATGAGGATACCCAACGCATTAGCATAAGAAACTTTAGACATGTAACTAGCCTCTTGATCAGTACTTGGACTATCCATGTTAGACAACTTAAAATGTAGAGCAAAATAAGTACTTACTGATTTGCTCATATGCATTTCAAAGTTCCTTAACACCTTCACGAGATAGATTTCTGAGTGATAACTAACTATCTATTACCTATGCTCCTTGAAATCTCCATTCCAATTATCTTCTAAGCGTCACCAAGCTGTTTCATCTTAAATTCATTCATCAAGATCTGCTTAGAAACTTCAATTTCTTTCTTATCTTTGCATGCTATCAACATGTCATCTACATACAAGAGAAGATACACACATTGGCTATTTCCATATAACTTTGTATACACACAACTGTCATAGTCACTTCCAACAAATCCAGAAGTAGTAATATACTCATCAAACCTTTTATAACATTGCCTTGGTGATTGCTTTAAACCATAGAGGGATCTTTTTAGTAAACACACCTTATCTTTACTCCCTTTCACTTCAAACCCTTTAGGTTATGACATAAAGATCTTCTCATCTAAATATCCATGAAAAAATGTTGTTTTTACATCCATCTGCTCAAGTTTTAAATCTTGACTAGCCACTATAGTCATAATCATTCTAATTAAGGCATGCTTTACCACTGAAGAAAAGATTTCTGAGTAGTCCACCCAGGCTTTTGAGTGAACCCCTTGGCTACTACCCTTGCTTTATACCTAGGAAGATCATCTGGGGTAACATCTTCCTTTAACTTGTATAACTACTTACAAGCAACTAACTTTTGCCCATGTTGTTTATCAACTAGATCCCAAGTTTGGTTCTTATACAAGGACTATATTTCATCTTCCATAACACTTATCCAACTCTCTTTATCACTTAAAGTAACTGCCTCTTCATATGTGAGTGGTTCTAGCAATACAACCTTTTTAGCTACCATGAAGGCAACTACAGAGATGTCATCACCATCTCTGAATCTTAGGGGTTGTTGTACTTTTCTTCTGGGTTGGTATCTAGAAAGGCTATACTCATGTTCATCATCCTTGGCTTCTTTTCCACCCAGCTCATCACAAAGATCCTACACCTCCACCTCTACCAGAACCTCCTCATGGTCTTTGTGAGAGATATGATCCTGTCCAGCTGTACCCACAAGGTCTTTATACATGACCTTCTGATTGAAGGTCACATCCCTGCTAATCATGACATTCGAGGTATCAAGGTTCCATAGCATATACCCTTTCACTCCCTCTGGGTATCCTAGAAACATATATTTTTATGCTCTAAGCTCTAACATCCCTTTCTTTACATGTGCATACCCTAATGACCCAAACACCCTTAAGTTATTATAATTCAGCCTTTCACTAGATCAAACTTCCATTAGAGTCAGAGCTGCACTAGGTAATCTATTGATCAAATAGGCTGAGGTAGTAACCGCCTCAACCCAAAATGACTTTGGCAGCCCAGAACAAGCAAGCATGCATCTCACTTTGTACAAGAGAGTTCTATGCATCCTCTTTACCAAGCCATTTTGTTGTGCGGTATGAGGCACGGTAAGGTGCTTAGAAATAACTTGATCAGTATAGTATTTGTTGAATTCATCACTACAGAACTCTAGTCCATTATCTGTCCTCAACTTTTTCACCTTTTTATCAACATGCTTTTCTGCTAGAATTTTCCATGATTTAAACTTGTCAAATGCCTATGATTTTCTTTTCAAGACATACATCCATACCCTTCTTGAAAAATCATCAATGATGGACAAGAAGTAATAAGCACCACCCAGTCTAGCAAGCCTGCTGTCTTATGAGTACTTCTACCAAATTTCACTCTATGAGCTTTCCTAACAATACAATGTTCATAAAATCCAATGTCATATGTGGTAACTCCATCCAATACATCTTGATTCTTAATCTCCATTAACCCTTATCGGCTAATATGGCCTAGTCTCCTATGCCATAAAGTTGCAGACTCATTGATTGTGGAGACTAGAGACATATCACCCATTATAACCTTCCCATCGAATGTATAGATATTGTTTTCCCTTATAGTGCTTGTGAACATAACTATTATCCTTTTGTTACCTTAGCCTTCCCATTCTTTAGGTTCAACTGATAGCGAGACCTTTTAAAGGTGCCCATGGACATTAGACTACGTTTTAATTCAGGGACATACCTTACATTTTACATATTGAAATCAGTGCCATTATCTAGCTTAAACTTCACTAATCCAATGCCAAGTATTTCACAATCCGTATCATCACCAAGTTCAACTGTTCCAGTCATTCCCATATTTAGATCGGAGAACACTCCTTTATCATTGTTCATGTGAAAGGAACATCCAGAGTCTAACGCCCAGGCATCATTCCCATCGGACTTGATTACCATTATCATATCAGCACTATCATATCTATCTTAGTTTTCATCAGATTGAGTGCAATTACTAGTTTTCTTTGACCCACTTGCTTTTGACTGTTTCTTTTTTCATTTAGGGTAATCTTTCTTCAAGTGCTTTTCCAGCGCCTAGGATACAACAAATATCATTGCTTGGGTTTTTGAGTTGAAAGTATACTCTTTTATCAAGCATCTAAAAATGTCAAAGCCATTTGGTGATGTTACTACCATACTTTTTTGTCATTTATGTTCGGTTCGACATGAAATAGTCACTTTTTTGCTATCTCACGTGATCATGCCTTTTTGTTGCTTAGAGCTTTACACAATTGAATTTCAAAAGAGACGTCTACCTCATTGTCATACGTTGTTATGGATCGTTTTAAAAAAGACCGCTATGTTATTGTCAAACTTCCCAATGTACAAACAGATCCTATTTTGCATCGTATATTTACTAAAAGTATGCTACACGGACCATGTTGGTTAGCCTGTATGAGTTCTCCATGTATGAAGAAGAGTGTGTGTTTAAAACTGTTTCCTAAACCTTATGAGGTGAGAAAACATTTTGATAATGGAGGCTATGTGCACTATAGGAGATCTACGGATTTATCTGAGTGTTTAAAACAACAGATTTCTCTAGATAATGGGTTTGTAAACCCGTATAATGCTAGCTTGTTATTACATATTGACGTGCACATAAATGTTGAGTAATGGATGGTGTAAGCTCATTAAGCACCTTTTCAAGTATATCTTCAAAGGTGTTGACAGAATAAGATTCACATTAATTGAGACAAGTGATTTGCATGGTTCTTCAGCACTGAACCTTTTGATATTGTTGACGATATGAAAAATTACCTGGACGGACAATTCGTCTACCCGTACGAGGCTTCTTAGCGCATTTTAGCAGTTCCCATAAATCATAGAGTTCCACCAGTCCAAATCTTGGTTGTTCATCTAGTGGCATGCAAAAGCTTACTTTTAGGTAAACACAAAGACTACAGGATAATGTGAGCAACATTAGCATTGGTAAAACAACATTAAATAATGGCTTGCAAACACCAATGAAGAGTTGTCTTCACACACAACTTCAATAAATTTTGGGTGACACCTTCGTTACATTGATTATTTACCCAAGTACAGATGGGACTTACTAATGAAGTCATGGTTACATTGAAAGTCGAAGAGGTTGCCCTTTGTTGGTAGATTCCCATATGTTCACCTCACATGCACATGTAATGAACTCTTAAATTTGAGAATTTTGCTCAGCTATCAAAATGGTTGTCGTTCATATGCGGACACTAAAACTGTTAGTGGGGTTATATTGCCAACTTTTAGAGCAACTTCTGAGAAATTGGGTTTGATAGGGGATGACTAGAAATGGTTATCAACCATTGTTGAGGCTTCTGAATGGGTACTACATCAAAACTTTAGTCGTGCACATCATGTTATATTGTGATGTGTCTGACCCGCTTTTATTATGGAATGAAAACTTGCATAGGATGGGTGATGACTTGGCCTATAGAGTTGACTATTCACTTAACATCTCTTCACTTACTATAAACTCTGAAACCATGTAGCAATATGTTTTCAATGAGCTAGAGCTTTTGCTGAATTCAAATTCCATGCCACGACCACCACTAGACTTTGGATTACTGCTTCCTGTGGAATCTACACTATCCATGCTTAGGAATGTCTTGTTACTAGAGGAAAAGAGTTATAACAGAGAGGTATTGCATGGGAAACACCTGTTGTTGAAAGCTAATATCCTAACTAGAACATATGGCAGTGTATGATGTAGTTCCAGTTTCAGACCACATTTCCTCATAACCATTGCCACTTGTGTATGGACATGGTGGTTCACGCAAGAAATATCTATAGAGGACAATCATTGTAGCCTTGAGGTCCAGCAGGATTGATATTGTTCTCTCAACAATTAGTGTTTCTCACAAACTGTCAAATATCACTCGTTTGATGAATGCAGAATCAAGAACTCAGTTGATAATAATATAATAAGTAAAGAACACAAGAAGTGGTTTTTCAAAATACTTGTATATATTATCTCTCAACTAAGTATTACAAGACTCATGCAGAAGCATGGATACTAAGTTACAATGAGCGGCTATATATACTACTATCTACAGCGTGTTATACGTAGATAACATGATGAGACTTACTTCTAATCAAATACTACATTCCTAGAGGTATGGTATCTTAGATAAAGTATTATCTAAGATAAGGTAGTCATGACTGGTCCATGACTTACCTTTTCATCACCAACTAAAGGTGACAACTATACTAGCTAAGGAATGGTGAACAGTAGACAAAACTAAGGTCAACCACATGAACATGGAAGGCATCTTGCAGAAAATAAGAGAAGGTAGCAAGTGTCAGTTCGACCATGCTTTGTCCACTGGTTCATACTGTGATTCTTCCGAAGGTAAAATGGCTTCGGAAGAATATGTTCTTCCGAACCATTTTATACTTCAGAAGATACAGCTTCTTCCGAGGCTTTGTCTTTGGAAGACTTTGTCTTTATTCTTCTAAGTGTTTACTTCAGAAGGAGATCTTCTAAGTCTCAGATGAATGAGTTCATCCTTTGGAAGCTCTTCGGAAGATCACCATATAAGCTTCGAAAGCTGCAGTATTTCCTTTAGAAGTTGCAGCATTGCCTTCGGAATACTTCTCTTACTTGTACAGATTTCTTCTAAGTGTTGTTTTGGTTGCATCAGCCTCAATAGATCCACCCCTAGGTTGATGCTACCAAAACTACACTTCCTTCTTCAACTTTTAACCCCTCTTTAGTTCTTGCCTTTTGTTTAATTTGATAAGATGAAGGCTGTCAATAAATCTTCTGATGTGAGCAGCTATCATGGAGTTAGAGGGATTGGTGAATAGTCTCTCTGCTAGCTCAGCAATATCAAATCTGCTTAAGTGTAGCAGAGAGGAGGCATTGAACCTGTTTACCTCTCCATTCTCCCTCTCCACAACAAAGTTGTGAGAAGGTTTATCAAACCTCCACTGGATTATTTCGTTACTAGTAATGAGGGGAAAGTTTGGCAGTCTATCCCCATTCCTAGTATCCAGCAGGCTCACTAATTTTCTTCTTAGCCTTTTCTCTTCTTCATTTAATGAATCAGAGCTTAAGGCTAGACGATTGAGTGATTGGTGTAGAGTTTCTCGGGGTAGATATAAGAAGGCATTTCTTGTGAGAGTGATTGAGGATCCATCAATGTATTGTAATGTGATGAACCCTTCCTCATAAGAGACGCTACTCACTTTTGAGTAGTTGTTGAGTCTCCTTTTGATCTTCCCAATTTCTTCTAAGGTTGGAGTTTTTGATGGTTCAGAGGATGATTTAGGTATTGATTGGGTTTTAGGTTGTGTTTTAAGTTGTAGGATATGTAGTGATGGTGGTTGTTAAGAGGCAGGGGAAGGTGGTAGTGGTAGTGTGGATGGTATGGGTTCAGGGGTGTATGGGTCAGTGATGGGTTCGGTTTTGATAGGGAAAGAGAAGGGTATAGGCTCAGTGATGATTTCAGTTGTTGTGGGTTATGGTTTGGGTTCTGGTTTGGGTTTCATCCTCTGTATCTCTTGAGATACCTCCTTCCTTCTTCCTAAGCGAATGTCAGCTTTGATATCACTAACATGTCGCTGTAGATTCTTCTCTGACATTAGACCAACTTGCTTGCCAGTGAAGCCATGTGCCCTGAGATAAGCCTTCATCTAGGCTTTATCTCATACTTTCTTGGCAGCTGCAAGCTTTGCCTCTTCCTCTTTCTTCTTTCTCTCCTTTATTTTCTCCCTGGTAGCTTTCTTTCTTTCCTTACTGATTTGATCCTGCTCTATTTTGACAAGAAGCAGAATCATCTCATCCTCATGAGGACTCAGTTCCTCATGAGAGTAACCTCTTGAGCACAGGAAGGCTATCCTCTCCTTCCTTTTCTTCAACTCAGCTTCTTCTTTCATCCTTCTTGCCTTCTCCTCTGTAGCCCTCCTTGTTGCATTCACCTTTTCTTTTTGCAGCTAGGTTGCCTCTTCTAACTTGATAAGCTCATCAAGAGGGAGTAGTAGCATTTCTTCATTTGCTACTCCCATGCTGATGAGTCTATCAATTACCTCCAACCTCTTCTTTTCATTTATAGACTCCTGAGATGTTACTGCTGCTTTGCTACTTGCAGCCAACAACTTTTTAGTAGGGAGTCTACCCTTTCTTCTCCATTTGTTTAACCTCTCATCCTCATGAAGTTCCTCATTAGTCATCTTCCTCTTACCTTTGGAATCATGAGGAGATACTTCCTTTGGTGATTCTGGTTTTGAGGGTTGAGGTTGAGAGGACTGAGGATGAGGTTGAGAAGTTTATGGCTGATCTTGAGGTATTTGTGGAAGGATAGGAGTTGTAAGGAAGTCCTCACTGTTCACCTCAGAGGCTAGATCAAGAATGGCCTCTGTGAGAATCAGTTCTTCAGACAGAGATGATAGTTCAACAATTACTTCCGCAGCTGAAATTTCTGCTTCGAAAGAAAGTGATGTTGTACCATCTGTCCTAACTGAGGCAGTTGTTGGGCCATCAGTCCCTATTTCCCCTTTAAGGTGAATCTCAAGTTCCACAGTAACCTTAGGTTGACCAACTTCCACCTGAGTGGTAGGTGGTGCACTAAGCCTTTGAAGCTCTTCTGCTCCAAAGTAGGTTATGGCAACATCAGGGGATGGTTGTTCAAGTGAGGAGCTCATTAGAAACTGTGTGAAAAATTTGTGAAGGATGATAAGCATCCTTGGATCCACTTGAAAACTTAAAGGAGGCGGTTGTGGGAAAACAGTGGATGATTGCTTTTATGTAGGGTAAAGGGAGGATAAAGTTGTAAGAGTCAAAGATTGAGGTTCCTCAAAAATTTAAGGTTCCTCATGAGCATGTTTCTGTACATTCTCCTCCTTTTTGGTAGCATCATCTTGAGAAGTAGATGAGCTAGAGGAAGAACTTAAAGAAACCTGAGTTGGTACATGCTTGAAAGACTTCTTAATTTGTGTCTCAGCTAGTTTTTCCTTGAGATCTTTAATCTCAAGTTGCTGAGTGGCAGACCTGGTTTCTAAGATCCTAACCTTGAATTCAAGGTCTGAGACCTTAGAGAGCAGGTACTCAATGGTGAGTTACGGTCTTCCCTTATCTTCATGTGAAGAATCACGGGGAGATGAGACAACATACCTAGTATGTACATCCTCATCACCAGTAGTGGTTTCTTGGCACCCTGGATTCCTTTGCTCAAGGATATCTCTTTTAGAGATGTCAATGGGTAGAGTTACCATAGACTCAGTCTTCTTGATGTTACAACTGTCCTGAGAGTTCAATGAAAGACTCTGACTAGTGGCAGATGAGCCCACATGAGTCCCCTGCACACCGTGGGACTCACCTCAGTTATTGGTTGATGATGTGGGTCAGAGATCAGAGGTTTCCTTTGGCTCTGTTGATCTAGAGATAGGTGTGATAGATCAACTTCATAGCTTTAAGGAAACATGAAATCCTCGTCAGTTTGGGTTAAAAGGTCAGTGAAGGATATGGTAGGTATTCCTAATGACCCGGGACCTTGGTTAACATCTAATGACTCATAGTCAGTGATGTGGCTGTCCCTTTTTGGTTGCTCAGGAGAGTATTATGACTCATCCTAAGGGCTTGAGGTTTGGTTGATGGGCTCATCAGGTTGAGACTGAAGAGACTGTACACTGATATTGACATCAATTGGAGGGGAAGGTTGGACCTCAGGCTGAGTGGGAGCCCTGTGTTCCACTCTAGCCTTTTTGGGCTGACAAGAGGGGGCTTGTTCAATTAGAGTAGATTGAATAAGGGTTCGCTTAGGATGTCTTTGGTAAAAGTATTTGATAGGTAAGGAGGTCTTTTGAAGTGGAGTGGTGATTGCTGGTGTGGGTTCATCACCTGTTGGTTTAACAGGGATGTCACCTGGAGCCATGGGCTCAAGCATACCTGGAAGCAGAGGAGTGAACCTTCCAGTGAAATCGGTGGATATCTTCTTTAGAATTCAGAAGATACTCGGCCGCATTTGAGGAACCACTAGAATATCTTTATATTCTAGTTTACCCAAGTCTAGTTCACAGTTGACAAAGTGCCGAATGAACCGAGGATACATGTAGATGTATTTTTGTTGAGATTTCCCCTCAAGTTATTCAGAACAAACTCGGAATAGTTGAACCTCAGGCCTTTGACCAACCCATGAACTAAACAGCCTAGTTCATAGGGGATTTGATCCCAACCGCCTGAGACAGACTATGAAGGACAATGTGTAGTAAGTACTTCTAGTTGTAGGAGAAGTTGAATTTGTAGACAGTAGACTTACTAACATCACCTCCATATCCCATTTGAACATAGGTGTCTTCTAAATCAGGTCTTAGCAATTCAGTTGGATCTCCAGCATCATGAATCTCCAAATGTTCCCTGATAGTGGTTTCACTCACCACTATCTCTTGTCCACAGACTCTCGAACGAATTACCCTTTCATTGTTGATGACTTCATTTTGACCATTTGTCCAGAAGTCAGACATATAGTTAGAGTAGATGATAGGGTTTATTGTGAGAGCGGGAAGGTATATGGATTGTGTGAGGAACTGGATTATCTGAGCAAAGTCACTATCCGCAGATGAATCAAGGATAGCAACTTGGTTATGTTGCGGGTTTATAGCCATTGTTTTGGAATTTTGAGAAAGAGGGGATTCAAGATTGAAGATTGCAGTGAAAACAATAGGTTAGGGTTTTGACAGTGGTAAAGAAAGTATAAAAGAGAGTTGAAGTCCTTTAAATATGGAGTAAAAGATCAAACCGATAAGGTGAAATAACACTAAGTGGCTTGATTTGACAGAGGCTGTAAGTATGTTTTATTCAAATACTCCAACAATCTTCCACAAAATCTTACTTTTTACAGAGTGGGACCCAAATGTTTTCGTTACAATTTTAAAGTATTCTTCTGACAATATCTGTTTCCGTGAGTATTTTAAGGTTTCTCTCTCCTAACGATCTCCCGAAGCCAATTTTGCTCCCGAAGCAAAATCTGTCGTAAATACTATTTTGCTTCCAAAGGGAAAAGGTGGTTTCGTAGAAGTAGAAAATTTCCTTCGGAAGAAGGTTGATCTATGATCAAGTTTTCTTCCGAAGCATAATTCTTTGTCTGGATTAGAGGAATTTTCCTTCGGAAGAATATTAAGACAATCTTCCGAGGGTAAATTTCTCTTCGGAAGAGTTTATATTTCAAAAATTTTGAAGACATACCTTTTGTAACAGGGATTAAGTTGTAAATAGACACATTTGACTTAACATTTTGTATGAAATCATTAGTCAAGATTTATCATTCCGATAGCTGTAATTAAGTACTTAAATATTTGATCATCAAAAGCTTTGGTGAACAAATCAGCATACTGTTCATTTGAGTCGACTTTGACCAATTTGATCAAATTTTTCTCATTAATATATCTAATGAAATGATACCTAATGTCGATATGTTTTGTCTTAGAGTGCTTGACTGGATTTTCAGTTATTAAGATAACACTCTTATTGTCTATGTAAATGGGAGTCTCCATGAAGTTGATTCCATAGTCTAACATCTGATTTTGAATCCATAGCAGTTGAGCACAACAACTAGCTGCAGCACTGTATTCAGCCTCAGCAGTTGATGTAGAGACATATGATTGCTTCTAACATTGCCAGGAGATGATCCTTCTACCAAGAAATTGACATCCTTCTGATGTGGATTTCTTGTTGATGTTACAACCACCATAGTCACTATCAGTATAACCATACAGGTTGAAGTCTTTGTTCTTAGAATACCAAAGGCCTAGTTTGGGAGCTCCTTTGAGGTATCTAAGTATCCTTTTGGCAGTGATGAGGTGAGACACCTTGGGACATCTTGATATCTTGAATATATGCATGTAACAAACATGATATCAGGCCTGCTTGCAGTGAGATACATTAGAGATCCAATGATTGCCCTGTACTGATGCAGATCAATATCCTCCCCCTCGAAGTTAGGACAAAAATTGTGATTTCTTTGTATAGGTGTCTTAGTCGGCTTACAATCTTTCATCTCAAATCATTATAAAATGTCCTTGACATATTTAGATTGATTTATGAGGAAGCCATCTTCCCTCTGCTTCACTTGAATTCCCAGGAAGAAATTCATCTTTCCCATGGAACTCATTTCAAACTTCTTTCTCATGATATTTTCAAAGTCTTTACACATTTGGTCATTTGAGGAACCAAATATGATGTCATCAACATAGACTTGAACAAGCAGCATGTCCTTCCCTGAACTTCTTATGAATAATGTCTTGTCTATGGTGCCTCTGGTGTAGCCATTCCTTAGGAGAAATTCAGACAATGTCTCATACCACAGCCTTGGTGCTTGATGCAGCCCATAGAGAGCTTTATCTAATTCGCACACATAGTGGGGGTTTGTGGGTCTTCAAATCCAGGTGGTTGACACACATAGACTTCTCTATCGATGTTCCCATACAAAAATGAACATTTGACATAAAGTTGATACGCTATGAAGTTCTTGGATGTGACAAAAGCAAGCAAGATTCTTACAGCCTCAAGTCTTGCAACAGGTGCAAATACCTCAGTGTAATCAATCCTTTCTCTTGTGTGTATCCTTGAACTACAAGTCTAGCTTTGTTCTTTATAATCAAACCTCTATCATCCCTTTTGTTCCTGAATACCCACTTTGTACCAATAGGAACTTGACCAGGTGGTAGTGGATACAAATTCCACACCTTTTGCCTTTTGAATTGAAGCAATTCCTCTTGCATTGATTCAACCCAATTATTATCCTTGAGAGCCTCTTCTACCTTTTTAGGTTCCATTTGAGAGATAAAGCATGACTACAAGCAGACATTCTCATTGTGAGTTTGTCTTCTGGTCCTTACACCTTCTGAGACGTCCCCAATGATGTTTTCAGCTAGATGAGTGTTATGAATCCTGATTCTGGGAATAACATCTAGTTGCATAGATAGATCCAGATTTGAATGATTCATATCAGGATTGTTAGCATTGGTTCTAGCTGAATTTTCTTTTTCAATCAATGAAGATTGATTGAATGAATGAGTAACATCATAAAAAATATTATGTTGTAAAATAGTATCATCAGTTGCATGTTCCTCCAAATAGCTATCTTTATCAGCTTGTTGTTGAGAAATGGAGTTGTCATCTAAAGTGACTTGATGCTCATTCAGTTGACAACTTGTTGAAGCTCTATTATTTCCTGAGAGATTCACACTTTCAGGACTTGCAGTGGTAGGAGCTTGTTCTTCATTTCTTCTTAGAGAATTTGGAATAGGTCTAGGCAACTCAAATATTTGATCATCATCAGAGTCACTTTGAGTTCATGTCCCAGCTGAAACATTCTCACAAGATTGTTTAGAATAGTTAAGAAACAATTCTAAGTCAAACATATGGTCAGGACCATTTCCTTTAACGTGAGGAGTGTGCTCATTTACAACTATATTGGATGACTCCTCAAATTGTTGATACTTGATGTTGTATACTCTATAAGCTTTGGAGCTTGAAGAGTATCCAACAAAGATAGCATCATCTGACTTTTCATCAAATTTTGCCAAAATTGCCTTTGTGTTAAGTATGGTGCATCTGCTACCAAAGGACCTTAGAAAGCCAATGAACGGTGGCCTCTTGTTCCATAACTCATAATGGGTCTTTCCATAGGGCTTAACAATAAGAACCCTATTCTGCACATAGCATGCAGTGCTGACTGCCTCTGCCCAGAAAGTTAGAGGCAGATTTGAGTCAGCCAACATGGTTCTTACAGCCTCAATAAGTTTCCTGTTCCTCCTTTCAGTAACACCATTCTGTTGAGGAGTTCTAGGAGCACTATATTATCTGGTAATCCCTTTTGAGTTACATAATGAGTCAAGAACTTGATTCTTAAACTCAGTCCCTTGGTCACTTCTGATTATCTTTACTTTGTGATCAATTTGTGTAAGGCCCCGTTCCCGGGCACCTTACGGTTGGTCATTCATCGCACATAAAACATTTTAAAACGTACATTTATTTTGCAGCGGAATTTAAAATTTCATTAATAACTAAAAACATATCATTTCATAACTTTACAACATTCGTTTTTCTTTTCAAATACAATGACATGTCAAAATATGGCTGCCAGCCTCAACAACTGAGTAGTCGCCCTGTGCCATCCTCAGCAACATACCTGCCAACTGGAAACACATCAAAGTCAGCGTTGCTGAGTGAGTTCTAGTTTTATATTAAAACATACTTTTCTTTCGTTAAAACCGTTCTTTACTTCTATCAAAAACATACTATACTTTCGTATATGAACACACATCATACGTACATACACATAGATAATATCATTATTATCTTCTTCTCTCATTCATTCTTTATCTTTAACTTTCATTCATTCTCTGTCTATCATTCGTTTATTATCTATCTTTAACTTTCATGCATTCT
>BJCO01636884.1:0-14567 GCA_018326465.1 Flaveria floridana
AATATGTAAACTTTAAAGGGACGTATGGGCATAATAGAACCACTCATTTTGTTATGATTTACAATTTAATTAATGGTCATGTTTGGCATCGAGTTTAAATGTTTAATAATTTATGAAAAATTACAACGCTTTAAGTCTAAAAAATAAGATCACGTCAATATAATAGTTTCATCTAGATGTGAGAGTTAATATTAAAAAAATAAATAATCTTTAATTACATCAAACGAAAAACACCTTAAAATAGCTAAAAGTTCGAAGAAAATAGTTATTCAAATATTGGCCCTTTTTTACCGAAAAAGGTTGAAAACGACTAGCACTAAACTTGGTTTCAAAACATGTTTGTGTGTGAATAAATAATACTTTAGATGTCATTTTCTTTTTAAACCCGTTATATATGATAGTTTTAGTTTCTTCAAAATTATGCATTACATAATTGGTGGAGATTTTAAAGTGTTTTACATCATTGTGTTTTTGTTTTCATTTCAAAATAACTTTATACTTTATACGTTCACCTAAAGTAATATGAATCCACTATTATATGGTTTGATAAAGTATTTCTTCTGCGGTGTGACCACCATAGACTTCAAAGACAATGAAGACCCTATATGCTTGCATGGAAGTGCCCCCATGGACCACATCACCAAACATTCAATGCATAATTTTTTGAACTTCGAGGACTAAGAAGTTAAGACTATGTGTTATCAATGAGTCTTTGAGTGCTTAAAAAAACCGTTAGGTAGGTGAGGTGAATGGGACTAAAAAGGATGTAATATGGGCTTAACCACAAAATGAATGAGTGAAAGAAACACTAATTTAGTTTGGCAGAGCTAATGGTCTTTTTCATTTTACTTGGGTGTAATTTAGTATGTATGTATTATGATAGTTTCGTCTGATGTACTCTAGTCCGATGTACTCTAGTCCTAGCATCTTGCTAGTGTTGTCATTAATAAAAGATTATCGTTCAAAAAAATATATAATAATAAGTAAAAAGATAAATGTTGGCGTGGAGTATTATTTCTGGTTGAAATTAAAAAAGAAAAAAATGTCTCCCCTCTCTCACAACCATGGTTACTTTCTTGGTGCCAAGCTCCCTCATGCTGGGTGTGTCATGGTTTGAGGGGCGTAAGGGGGCGCGACCAGAGGTGGTCAAACGTAATAACACATAGCCTAATATCGCAATGTTAGGGGCCTTTAGTGAAACCCTTTTCTCGGCTATAGTGAAGTCCAACTAATAATTAAATAATTATGTAAAGACGTTGATGCATATGTCTTTACAAGAGAAAAATTAAAACCAATGTTGAAGACTAAAAATTTAAAAATATAAATGTAAGCAAATAAAAAATATATATATATATAAAATAGATGGTACAAAAATTGATTTAGTGGTCTAGGTTGATGTGTTTTTATTTTCAACTATTATAAAAAGATATACAATATAGGAGGATGAGCTTGTGGGATAGGTGACATTAGTGTGAGAGAGTAAAGTGGCATTGAGGGATGAAAATTTACATGTTGATTGCAACATCTCTGTTTTATAGAAGAATCAAAGAAGAAAAACAAAACACGGGATGAATTAGTGAAGCAAGAGGAATGATAACATCGTCCCTCACGTTAGTCACACAAGGAGTGTGGGTGATACATCGTATGGTCTAGTTATCGTATAACCGAGTATGATTACATATATTAAACAAATACACCGATCAACATAATATTCTATTTTCAACAACAAACCTGCTAAACTAGTTTAAAATGATGGTTTAACTTAATTTCTATTTATGCCATTATAAAATTATCAGTTTGTAATATATCTACTAGAACATTAAGATAATTTATAAATTCTATACATAACTACATGTTCAAATTATAAGTAAACAATAAATATAAAAAAAACTAAGTTCGATTACACAGTCCGTTCCAAATATCAAAACATAAACATAACCGCTAAATATGTTCTTTGAGCATTCACAATAAGTTCACTATTTTGATGTGAGTGTGTGCCTTATATTATAAGGGATGGTTGTAAGTGAGTAAGTGAGAAAATTTATAGGGATTGTATAATTCCTCGTATTTAGGAAAACAAGGTACAACCTCCATAAATTTTTAAATATTTTTAAAAATGATCGTGAGTGTAGGAGATAAAAATAATAATAAAGATATATAAAAATATTATTTAATTAAAAAAGATAAAAAAATTAATGTTTTTAATATAAATATAAAAATAAGAATAAAAAACTAATATGAATACTCTCACACCTAAAACCACAAATCGAACCATATAAATCTTAAAACAGTCCCACCAATCAATCTGATTCGATTTAAACACTCTCTAATCACACTACTAAAAAAACATTAAGAAAAAGAGTTAAAAAACATCACTGTTCGTGTTATCTTGAATCCAACTGTAGGTTTAACACCGTACATGATCCACTTAGTGGATTTACAGCAAATATCCATCACCACACCACCGTCCAATCGACAACGACACTCACATACCCTCAAATTTGGCTCCTTTTGATCCCCAATATCACCCATTTCAGTAGCTTTAAACCCCCATAGTTATAATAATAATCTCAACTTCAGTGCAATCGAATCCAAATCTCCATTATCATTCAACCCACAATCTTCAAGAACAATATTTCCGGTGATAATATTGTAATTTGCTCCGGCGACGGTGATGAATTGGGTAAACTGTAAAGTGAGAGTCGTGTGAGAGTGTGAGCTGCTTTCCACTACAAAAGCATTAGGGAAACACACAGAAAGTGGGTTTCTTTTGGATTCTTGTGTGATGGGTTTTGATCAGATTTCAATATTTTAAACCCTAGAAATACCCTCTCTCCTCTCGTGTTTGTTTGCGTCTGATTCTGTAGGATAATCACGCAGGGGAGGAGAAGAAAACAAAACAGAGTTTCTGCTGTGGGTATTTGCTCTTTTTCTTTAGAAAACCCACATCTGTAAGAATCATTGCCACATGGTGAAATGCTCTTGCCACTGTTTGAATCTATCGAGCTATTAAACAACTCACTGTTTCATCTTGTCGATTCAAATCCCAAATTCCCAATTTCAATCTCAATCTCAATCTTAAACGCAATCTCAAACTCAATCTCAAACCCAGTTTCAGTTTCAGTGTTGATCGATACTTCCTATGACGATTGATATCAGGGTTTTGGAGCTCACTGCAAGTGGGTTTAATTTCGTTTTGGTGGTTCTTTCTGTTTTGATCGTTGTGGGGAAGAAGATCTCTGTTTACGTTAGTCAAAACCGAGGTAGAAAAGAGGATTCTGATGAAATTGGGAGTAGGGTTGCTGTGATCAGAGAAAATGGAAGTGCTATAGGATCTGAATTCCTCAATGTCGAAATCGGTAAAGTTTATAAAGCATCAGTTTATTGTTGCTTTTATGTTCTTCTTCTGCAAACAGTGGTTTTATGTTATGATGGTGTTTGTTTGATTACAAAATCTGCACAAGGTGAAAAGGGTGCAAGCTTAGAGCCTCTGTTGTTACCTGCATCACAGTTTTTCGCGTGGTTCGTTTTGAGTTTTTCGACTCTTAGTTGTAAGGCTAAAACCCTTGAAAGATTGCCATTACTGATAAGGGTATGGTGGATTGCTTCTTTTATGATCAGTTTATGTACCCTTTATGTTAACGCGAAGGAATTCGCGATCGAAGGGTTTAGATCGTTGAAAAGTTGTAATATTTTAGCTAATCTTGCAGCAACCCCAGCCTTAGGTTTTCTGTGTTTTCTTGGTTTAAGGGGTATGACTGGAATTTATATAATTAGGGGCTCTGATCTTCAAGAACCTTTGTTGGTTGAAGAAGAAGATGCAGGGTGTTTAAAGGTTACACCATATAGTGATGCTGGTTTCTTTAGTTTAGCAACACTGTCATGGCTAAACTCCCTTCTGTCAATCGGTGTAAAAAGACCACTTGAGCTTAGAGACATCCCACTTCTTGCACCCGAAGATCGTTCCAAGTTTAATTATAAAATTCTGAATTCAAATTGGGAACGACTGAAGTCTGAAAATCAAGCTTCTTTAGGTTGGGCTCTTGCAAGGTCGTTTTGGAAAGAAGCTGCAAGAAACGCGGTTTTTGCAGGATCATATACTCTTGTATCATATGTGGGCCCGTATATGATCACTGATTTTGTTGATTATTTGGGTGGAATCGAGCATTACCCACATGAGGGTTACATTCTTGCAGGCGTGTTTTTTGTAGCAAAACTGATAGAAACTTTAACCACCCGACAGTGGTATTTAGGAGTTGATATATTGGGAATGCATGTGAGATCGGCTCTCACTGCTATGGTTTACCGAAAAGGTTTAAGACTCTCGAGTTCTGCTAGGCAAAGTCACACGAGTGGCGAAATTGTAAATTACATGGCGGTTGATGTACAAAGGGTAGGTGATTACGCGTGGTATCTCCATGATATATGGATGTTACCAATGCAAATCATTCTAGCTTTAGCAATTCTTTATAAAAGCGTGGGGATTGCGTGTATTGCAACGTTATTCGCCACTATTATATCTATAGTTATAACAATACCATTAGCAAGAGTTCAAGAAGTTTATCAAGATAAATTAATGGCTGCTAAAGATGATAGAATGAGAAAAACTTCTGAGTGTCTTAGAAATATGAGGATTCTCAAATCACAAGCATGGGAAGATCGGTATAAAGTAAGATTGGAAGAAATGAGAAGTGTGGAATTTAAATGGCTCAAAAAGGCATTATATTCACAAGCATTTATCACTTTCTTTTTTTGGAGCTCACCTATTTTCGTGGCGGCAGTTACCTTTGGGACTTCAATCTTGATTGGCGGTCAACTTACAGCGGGAGGGGTACTATCGGCATTAGCCACTTTTAGGATTCTTCAAGAGCCGTTAAGGAATTTCCCCGATTTGGTTTCAATGATGGCTCAAACAAAAGTTTCTCTTGATAGAATCACAGGTTTCTTACAAGAGGAAGAATTGCAAGAAGATGCAACGATTGTGTTGCCACGCGGTATGTCTGACGTGGCGATTGAAATTAAAGATGGTGAATTTCAATGGGACCCATGTTCTCCAAGGCCCACATTGTCTAGTATCCAGATGAAAGTGGAGAAAGGGATGCGTGTGGCGGTTTGTGGCAGTGTGGGGTCTGGGAAATCGAGCTTTCTTTCTTGTATTCTTGGTGAAATACCGAAAATCTCTGGTGAAGTAAGTCCTAGCTCTATATGTCTATTTATCTGATATTTGAAATAAGTTATTCTGTATCACATAATCACTTTCAAAGCATACGTGCAGTTAGTTCACTTTTGCTGCTCTGAAGGCATATTAATTTACTTTATTTTTGTTTTCATTGCGGTTTAGGTTCGAATTTGTGGTTCTGCAGCTTATGTATCTCAGTCAGCATGGATACAATCAGGAAACATTGAAGAAAATATATTATTTGGAAATCCAATGGATAAGGCTAAATACAAAAAAACTCTTCATGCGTGTTCATTAAAAAAAGATTTGGAACTTTTTTCACATGGAGATCAAACCATTATTGGTGATCGAGGTATAAACTTGAGTGGGGGCCAAAAACAAAGGGTGCAGTTAGCAAGGGCTCTATATCAAGATGCTGATATTTATTTACTTGATGATCCATTTAGTGCTGTGGATGCACACACTGGATCAGAACTCTTTAAGGTTCAGATTTAATTGTTTAAAGTTTACTGAATTTTTTTTTTAAGATTGATTTAACATGAAATACGGCTATTGTTTCTCCAGGAATACATATTGACAGCATTAGCAACTAAAACGGTAGTTTTTGTAACTCACCAGATTGAATTTCTGCCAGCTGCTGACTTGATTCTGGTAAGAAAAATCTATTTTTTTTTTTTTTTGTTTTTTGTTCATTTGGTAAAGATGAATGTGGATCTTGCTAGTTAAGAAATGTAGAAAATAAGGAAAGCAATTACTTTATGCATAATTAAGGAACAATAATGGTGTTTAAACACAAGGGCTAAATAATATATGAAGTTTATGTTATTTTTAGTTAAGGTGCCATTTCAAGCCATGTACTTGTAATGGGTCAACTTCAGTTATGTTTTTACATTAATGGGTCAAGCAAGTACAATAAAAAACTGGGAAAAGGAAACGGGTCATAAGTAACCCTATGTGTTTTTTTAAATTGTAAAATCTCCTAAATTACTTCTCTTAATAAATTTGATTATTATTAAGCTAATGTAATATTTATTATCATATTTGGCACACTAATTATTATCTATAATAAAATAACTTTTTTTGGAGAAAGAGTATTTTGGGTCAACCCAACCCGATGTGCTTCAACCGTAACAAAAATTTTCTTTCTTGATTCGTATCTGTTATCCAAAACACCGGGTCCACCATTTTGCCACCCTGAACTTTTAAGATTGTTCCTCCAAGCATCACAAGCTTTTGAACAAAAAATTGAATCTGATTACTCTTGTTTTAATGATGGCATTAGCACACTTTCGTTTTTGCAAATTATTGACAATTTCCTTATATAGTTGGTAACAATTATGTTAGTCTTACACATGGCAATAACAATAACAATAAAATAAGGGTTTTCTAGCTAATATCAATTTTCCCCTAACAAATGCTAGTTATAACATTAATGATCTAAGATTCTAAGTTTCTTATTCTTACAATAATGCTCTTGCTTTAATTGAGAAATGAGAAAGAATTTATCTTTTAAGAAAAATAGATTATTTAAAGCAATGACCAATGTGGTAGAATCAATAAATTAAGGAATCTTTAATATGCATTAAATGCTCCTTAACATGTGCCATTATGACACAATTAGAACCCATTTTAACAAGACTAAATATATGGCAACAATATCATGTAAAGACAACTAACTAGAGTATAAAGCAATGATGTTATGATAATACAATAGCTATATCATATCCTAAGTTAGATCAATAAATTGAGATCCTGGTTCATGAGATATAATCGGGTATGCTTGATTTGATTATCAATCTAAGGTAACGTTAAGCATCACTGAAGCGATCCTACTTTGTGAAAGCACAAGTTTGTGTCTCATTGGTATATTTATTGTATCTAATTAAATATTTTCAGGTTCAGTGGGATTATTGTTATCATTTTTCATATCACAGGTTCTTAAAGAAGGTCACATTATTCAAGCTGGTAAATATGATGAACTTTTGCAAGCAGGAACCGATTTTAATACATTAGTTTCAGCTCACCAAGAAGCAATTGAAGCTATGGACATCTATAATCACTCAGATGACGAGTCAGATGATAACCATGATTCAATTAAAAATTGTGAGTCAATTGGAAGCAGTATGAATGCAACCACAAATGTCCCAGATGAAAAAGCATCCATTTCAGGTCAAAAAGCCATAAAAGAAAAAAAGAAAGCAAAACGTTCACGAAAAAAACAACTGGTTCAAGAAGAAGAAAGAGAACGTGGTAAAATTAGCATGAAAATTTACCTGTCTTATATGGGTGCAGCATATAAGGGTTTATTGGTGCCACTTATTATTATTGCACAAATATTATTTCAAG
The DNA here is from genome assembly GCA_018326465.1 of Flaveria floridana. Taxonomy (NCBI): domain Eukaryota; kingdom Viridiplantae; phylum Streptophyta; class Magnoliopsida; order Asterales; family Asteraceae; genus Flaveria; species Flaveria floridana. The sequence continues at coordinate 7,526 of BJCO01636884.1, forward strand.
TTCTTCAAATTGCTAGTAATTGGTGGATGGCTTGGGCTAACCCACAAACCGAAGGGGATACGGCTAGAGTTGGTAATCTTGTGCTAATTGCAGTTTATATGGCACTTGCTTTTGGGAGCTCGTGGTTTATATTCGTTAGGGCAGTTTTAGTAGCTACATTTGGTTTAGCTGCTGCCCAGAAATTGTTTGTGAAGATGCTTCATAATGTCTTTAGGGCGCCAATGTCATTCTTTGACTCTACTCCTGCAGGGCGAATACTAAACAGGGTATGTATAAAGTATAAAACTTAAATACATTATGAATACTAAACAGGGTATGTATAAAGTATAAAACTTAAATACATTATAATCTTGCGTCTTTTTTCAAAAACTTTATTTTCTGTTCAGTTTGGTGCTAATCTGTATGGTTATTTCAGGTGTCGGTTGATCAAAGTGTTGTTGATCTCGATATCCCTTTTAGACTTGGTGGATTTGCTTCAACAACAATCCAGCTTCTTGGTATAGTTGGGGTAATGACTCAGGTGACATGGCAAGTGTTGCTTCTTATTGTCCCGATGGCAATCACATGCTTGTGGATGCAGGTGATTATTTTTATCTATTAACACTTTTGTGTAGAGGTGGTAGTTTTGGCCTGGTTGCTCGTGAATGGGTTGATTTAAGCTGTATGTAATCTCTAACAGGTAAAATTAGGAAGTAAAAAAGACCAACTTAAAAGGAAAATGTCAAATGTGTGGAACAGGCTGAAAGTTGCCCAGAGTGTACTTTGAATGCATTTAACCTTCTAAATCATTATACTAAAAAATAGAAGTACTATTGAATAATATAGTTTTTATAATCGTAGTCAAAGATTTATGATTATTTATTAATTTGGAGAAATTGTGTTCCGGCTTACCAGAACTGACCCTTTTTGACACAGACCCAAAGTTACCCATTTAACCTGAAGACATTTTTGACCTGTAGGTCTTAGTTTATGGGCCTCTAATAACTTCTGATTATAATTTTTAAGTTGATTAGGAGGTTGTTCGGTCACTTGCATTTGCATAAGGCAATGAACTAATAACAACTAGCAAATACTTTCTATATGCAGAAATACTACATGGCTTCATCAAGAGAATTGGTGCGTATTGTTAGCATCCAAAAATCTCCAATTATTAACCTTTTTGGAGAATCGATTGCCGGGGCAGCCACAATTCGAGGTTTCGGGCAAGAAAAGAGGTTTATGAAGAGGAATCTTTATCTTCTTGATTGTTTCGCCCGCCCGTTTTTCTGTAGCATTGCTGCCATCGAATGGCTTTGCTTACGCATGGAGTTGATATCAACTTTTGTATTTGCTTTTTGTCTGGTTTTATTAGTGAGCTTTCCACGTAAAGCTATAGATCCCAGTACGTATCTTCACTATTTTTTTATTTTCCTTATTTTTTGTTGTTCATAAGACATAAGTCCATTTATGTGATTATGAACCTCTTTGATTAAAATGAGATGAGGCTTACATAAAAGTTAATTAATTTTAATTAATCTTTATTAGGTATGGCGGGCCTGGCTGTAACTTATGGTTTGCAATTAAATGCTCGTTTATCGAGGTGGATACTTAGCTTTTGCAAGCTTGAAAACAAGATTATTTCCATAGAGAGGATTCATCAATATTGCCATATCCCGAGTGAAGCTCCACCAGTCATTGAAAATAGCCGTCCCCCACCCTCATGGCCCGAGGAAGGAAAAATTGAAATTATAGATCTGAAGGTATCTTCAACATAGTATTTGGAAAATTCATTAATTTATGGAAGGTTTATAAGGAAACAACCAAAGACGGTTGGCCGAGAAAGACGTGCATATCATCTTGTTATTGCTTGCTAACTTTTATAATTATACCTTACATAAATTCAATTGAGACTTAGAAGGAAAGACTACTTTCATCTCATTAAATGTTAGTTAAGTAATTTTTTGAACATGTGTTATTTAGTGTTAATTAGTAAAAGAGGCAACAATGATATTTCTTAGTGTTTCTGTTATTAAGAAAATTGATATCAGGAAAGTATAATATTATGCTTCATTTGATATTTGATTAGGGTTGAATTGAGCATTTATGGGAGGGACAGTATTGTTGTATTTTGTTAATGTTATTTTGTTTTAATAAAAATATTACTTGGGTTCCATCATAAGATTGATTTTATATTATAGGTTCGATATAAGGAGAGTTTGCCTGTGGTACTCCGTGGTGTGACATGCGAATTCCCAGGAGGGAAGAAAATCGGGATTGTTGGGCGTACGGGAAGCGGTAAATCGACATTAATTCAAGCATTATTCCGACTCATTGAACCTGAAAGTGGCCGAATTATTATAGATAATATTGATATTTCATCAATTGGCCTACATGATTTACGTTCCCGACTCAGTATAATACCACAAGATCCTACTTTATTTGAAGGGACCATTCGGGGCAACCTTGATCCCCTTGAAGAACATTCAGATCAAGAAATTTGGGAGGTTAGATATTTAACTTTGAATTCTTGAATTTTTAAGATATTGATGTTAAACATTACTGGCAACTTATTCAAAAATGTTTATTCAAGAATGTTAAGATGTACTTGTGTACTCTTCCCAGTCATCAGAATTAGCAACTTCTGACTTGCTGTTGTAGGAGATTGACTATTTGCGAAAAACATAATATACCTTCATCAGAAAACATATTTGGATTCACAAACTTTTTATATTCTTTTGTTCGACACATTTCTGCATGGCGATAAATGCAATTTTTTTAATGAATAGGCCCTTGATAAATCTCAACTTGGAGATACGGTTCGTGAGAAGGAGCAAAGGCTTGATGCACCAGGTATGTTTTACATGATTATCTGAATTTGAATCTAAATGCTTCTGAAAGTTTACTGTAGTGCAGACGAAGTTTATGTGTCAGATGGGTTATGCAACAAATCAAAATGGAAAATTTTGTCTAAAAGTTCGATTTTTATAAATCATTGGTGCGTAAATTATAATCACAAAGTTAATATTATCTCAATAGCACCAAGTTTCTTGAATAATAATTTAGGAGGTTCTATGTATTAAAATTTAAAAGTACACTTTGGGTGCTTTAAAGTTGTTACCCACTTGACTAGTTTCTTTAAACTAATTTTTTAGGTGACAAAATCTATGCTTCGAACCGGTGGGTAACGGGTTAAAATGGGTAGATATTTTAATTAATGCGTCAAGTTGTGGTCTAGAAGTTCAGTTTTCTATTAATTATTAGTGTTTAAAGTATGATTACAAGAATTATAGTGTCGAGTTTTTTAATAAAATGATTTAAGAGATTTTATGCATTAAAATGTACCTTGTACGTGACCCATCTGACATGTTTTCTTTTAAGCTAAATATTTTTGTTTTACCCAGCTGATGAGTTACAAATAAAACATTACCCGAATCAACAAATTGAAAATGCCACCTCTTATTGATGTCTTCTTTGTGCAAATAAAATAAACGAATAATCTTTTTGAATTTATGTTTCTCGGGTACTCATTGATGGAAAATTTTGTTAATGCTTGCAGTTTTAGAAAATGGTGACAATTGGAGTGTGGGCCAACGACAACTTGTTTCACTTGGCAGGGCATTACTGAAACAGGCCCGAATCCTGGTGTTAGATGAAGCAACTGCTTCAGTTGATTCAGCCACTGATAATTTGATCCAAAAGATTATTCGTCAAGAATTTAGGGATTGTACTGTGTGTACCATTGCTCATCGTATCCCTACTGTCATCGATAGTGATCTAGTCCTTGTTCTCAGTGATGGTATGTTTTTACTTCCATTTTGTTAACCAAATTTATATGCCCACATCATGTTAACACAAAAATCTTAAAATACGCAAACACAGTTGGGTTGACCTAAAACCTAAAGGTGGGTTGGGCCAAAGCAAGTAATTTCTTTTTACAGATTGAAATGGGTTGGGTTGTCTTGTGTTGACTTAGCAGTTTTTGTCCAAAATATTCAATTTGTTTCATAAGTAATTAGCTTGCCAAATATTATTACCAAATTTACTTCAAGAATATTTGAATAAAAATAATAGGTGTAATTTATAAACTAGTTTTTCTGTTTATCCTTTTGATATAGAAAAATTGACCCAAACATGGATCGAAATTGCCACCTCTAGTTTGACCATTCAACACTTTTTCCTATATTCTAATTTTGTAAATATTCACTATATTAAATATGATTATAAAACTATTTATTAATGTAATGAGACCATTCTTTAAAGGAACGATTCAGGAGGTTGCAAACACTTTGACTTTATCTTAGGAGACTTCAAGCCAGTTGACCAATTTTCTTTCAACTTATAAGTGTTCCTATTTAGAGTCTAAATCAGTATCTAGATGCAAAACATCTGGCATTAGGTTGCTTTTTGATCAAGAAATTTTTTATCGAATTTGTCATTTATCTTTACGCATGTTTTTCAGGGCAAGTTGCAGAATTTGATTCTCCAACCCGGTTATTAGAAGACAGGTCATCCATGTTCTATAAATTGGTAATGGAATACTCGTCTAGATCAAGTGGCATCCCGGACTTTTGATCCAAATGGCATGCACGGATACACCCTTCAACAAACAACCAAAGAAGTGGGACCAAACTTCATGTATCAGATCAAACTCAACCCTGCCTCTGTTTCTCGAGCTTTACGTTGACTAAAGTCAAAATCAGTGCCAAAGAGGTTCTTACACGATAACTTGCAAAAAGGTACATGCTATAGAGCAAAAGCCGTTATGAATTATGTGATTCCCATGTTGTTGACATACTTTGTAACATAAATAATCTGGAACCAGAAAGAAAGTAGTTATTTTTTGGTAATTATTAGTGAAAAGAATCAATGGGAAACAATCTTTTTCTTACCAAATGGAATAAATTATGTACTTGAAGATGATTTTGGTTAAATTTCTTCAGAATGGTGCATCATAGGGAGATTTTGAACCTAATCTGAATAGCTTTCTTAGCAGTGATTATCTAGTCATTTTCTAATGGTTTTGTTAACCTTTCACTTGACCTTTGACTTGACTTTTGACTTTTTAAGGGGTTTTCTCCGGCCCAGAAATTGTTCGACACGATATGCGTTTGTGCTTAGCGATACTAGTCTTTTGGATCATTTTGTTCTGTTTGTGTGTAAATACAACAGTTTTGGTTTTGTTAGAGATACTAACATTTGACTTTTATGAATGCTAAGAGATACAATTTCATATGGTTTAATCATTTATGTTATATGTTGTTTTTAGTTGACAAATTACTCATATGTAAGATTGATGGCATGCTGTGATTGTTCCGGGCTATTGCCATTTCATGTTTTTAGATGATTTTGTAGCTTTTAGGGTGCAACGGACAATCCTCTCACGCACTGGTTGGTATCGGTACATATAGTAGGAACGTCGGCCTGTAGGTTGGTACTACCGAGAAAATGACGTGTTTGAGGCTTGTGCTCCCGAAAACTGCTTAAGCCCAATGGCTCCTTTCAACGGCTATATAGCTGTTACATATTAAAAAAAAATTATATCAATCCCATATCATTAACATCAAATTCATTTGTTTTTTCACACATCTTCAATTCTTTTCTACTATACGCCACTTTTCAATGGATCCAAATAAAAATCTCTCTTCCGCCCAAACCCATCGAAACCCAAAGTCGGTATGAGCTAAAATCAACCAAAAACAACCTAACACTTTCAATGTTCACGTATGGAAACATACAGTGACGGACCTAGAAAACCTTTTTATTAGAGTGGAAAACTTTTAAGAGTTGGTTATCTATAGTTAAATTTTAAAATTTTCTAGTTTGAATCAGTACATCAGGTCATACGATAAAAAATATAAAAGCAAATTAAATGTCAAATACATAATAAAAGTACTAAAATCATCACTAGAAGAACATAAAATAAATACAATATTCCTACGGATGCTTTATGTGTTTTCATTATTTGAAATCAAGTCATTAGATCATATAAAGAATACAATTTTAAACAGTATTTTTCAATATAACAATCACTATCGCTCAAATTCTCATCATCAATATGATTATACAAATCAGACTTCACCTACTTTATTATAAAAAAATCTCATAACATTTGATGTTGTAACGGGTAATACGAGAACTAGTTTTGAAAAAACATGCACTAATCCAAATGAACTGTGGATTTTGGAAGAACCGGGGTTAGTCTGTGTCACACCCCGGCCTCAGGGCACCCCGGGAGTGCGACCGATTGGTACGCGTCATTGTTCACTTTTTATTGTTTGTCTTGAAAGATGTTTACGCAGCGGAAAAACATTTTACAATTTATTTCATAAAATAAAATAACTCTGATGATTTATAAAAACAAACTTTCATATATTCGTTGAGGATTAGATACCCATAATTTTACATAACATTGTTCAACGCAATGTTTACAAAATTTTCTGTCTACTCACAGATATTCAAAAACTTGCCACAAGTTTTATGCTTGCCACAAGTTCTATGCTTAGGAAACTTAGTCCTTCCAGCACTATTCTTGCTAATATGTTCATCACAGGGTTTACATGCCTAGAATTCATAGTCCATCCAGCACTAACACCTGACTAAACATATTTAATCATGTTTACCTGAAAGTATTTGAAAATAATACATCAGCGAAAGGCTGGTGAATACATTTAATTTGACACAAAATATTTCGGCATGAATAACGATAAACAGTTAATCATAAATTAACGGTAAACCATACATTTAGCAGTCTATTTCAACTGGAAGTCCCCCTCCATATATACTGGCATTGGTGCTCAGGCAGTCTTACTACGGGACTCTCCGGATCTGTATTGAGTCTGAACCAGCCCTAGTACGGGATTTTCACCCATCCCCAGGATATAATTTGATCAAACATACATATACTTCTAGTCTAAATGTTTTAGCAGAATACCTCTATGCATTATTATGGTTAACGTACTAATGCCATTTTCGCAAAATAAAATCATTTGAATGTTTTGAAAGTATTAAACGTATTCACCTGGTAAGTTGAACAGAGCCTCTAAACTTGATAAGCTTTTGTTTC
>BJCO01636887.1:0-15331 GCA_018326465.1 Flaveria floridana
ATATGCAACTTATTTAGAAAACCTATTTTCTAAATTGGTGTAAATATTTAATTGCATGATCATATCATCAATTAAATATTAATTGGTGTTTGCTAAGCTTGTTATTGGGTATAACCCGACTTGGATCATAACGTACTAACCGCATCAATATTCTACGTGTCTTGGGCATATAGAATCCTACATTCTAGAGATCCGATTTGAAGTTCATTGAAGATTTACTGAATTCAAGACATATTTGATCACTTTTGAAGATGTAAAGAGTTATTGAGCTTTTAAATGAAGATTTGACTTGTTTGGGTGATTAATGGAACTTAAATTCAATCAATTAGAGACAATTAGGATCATAACTAAGTCTAAAATAACTAATTGAAAGATTAAATAGCTAATTTGAACAAATTGGTGGTTGATTGGAGGTTGGAATTGTTAAAAGTGGTTGAGATTGATTAGACAAAAACTTAAGTTTCTCACGCTTAAGCTAATTATTCGCGCAAGAAGTGGAGTTTTTGCATAAGTTTGTTGAAATTCTCTTACAGAAAGATTCCTTTCGCATGAAAAGTTGAAGATTTCGCAAAAATAAATTAAAGAAGTTACCGCGCGAGAAGTTTGTGCGAGAACTTGTGTGATTAGTTTTGTTTAAAACTATTCACGTGAGAACTCCAATTTTGAAGTTTTTCTGAGAAAGTTTGAATCCAAGTTTTCACAATGAAAAACTTGAAGAATATCACTGCCACTCTTAATCTCAATAATGAGATCGGAACAAGCACATAGCCACCTCGCCTTATCAGCGAAGAAGACTGCCTTGACTGGGTCTATCGCTTTGAGAATCATGTCATTTATACTGAACCCAAGATGATGAGATCTATCAAACAGGGCCCATACATCTAGATATACAAAAATGACAAAGGAGACTTAGTGCCAAAGCCTAAACACCCACTAGGACGAGGAGGATATGAAGAAGATAGAGCGCTTGATGATAAGACGTATGCTGCCGTCACTATGGCACTTACCCCTAAAATAGCTTAGAAATTCGAGGATTACAATAAGGCAAAGGATTTATGGGATGCCATAAAAGAGCAAATTATGGGGGACAAAAGACATGAGGGAGAGCCAGAAGGATATGCTTAACCAAGAGTTTAACATGTTCAATCATATTCTTAGTGATACATTGGAGGCTCAAATGTCAAGGTCCGTGAAGCTAATTACCAAGATGAAAAGTATAGGAATCATACTGGAGAATATCTCAGTGAACAAAAAGCTATTAAATTCCCTGCCTTACAACTGGAATAACAATTGCACTATGAGTAAAAGAACCAAGGATTTGTTCACCTTATCCGTTAGTGATCTGATCTCCACTATCAAATCTTTTGATATGGATGACAAGCAGAGGGCTACTAAATACATTAACATGATGGGAGCTGGGGTATCGGCATTATATGCCAAGATGGCTAGTAATCCAAATTAATATGTCAGCTACTCTCAGTTGTGTTAATAACAACAATTAACAACTCTTGCTAATCCAAGTGTCAAAGATCCATCATTGTCTTATTTCCTAGCTTTTTATAAGAATCCTTACGGTCAAGCTCAAACTCAACCACAACCTCAAACCTACACATAAAGTCAAGCTTCTTAACCTACACAACAAGACTTTATTGTAAACTCTTAACCCAACAAACAAACCATTCAGATTGCTGAAGAGCACCTGGCTCTGTTTACATCAACCATGAACAATTATGAAGCTTTTTCTACTGGAAGACTAAATTCACCCACCTGGCTCTGTTTACATCAACCATGAACAATTATGAAGCTTTTTCTACTGGAAGACTAAATTCACCCAACACTCGGTTGATTACTTGCAACAAGTCAAGCCCAATGATGTAGAAGAAAAAGATATCAAATATCAAATGGAAATGGTGGTGTATAGAGCAAAGAATTTTTATAGAAGAATGGGGAGAAAGGTTTTTGGCCAGAACAACTCAAGAAAAGTTGGGTTTGATAAGTCAAGCTTGAGATGTTATAATTGTGACAAACCTAGCCATTTTGCTAGAGAGTGTACTTAAGGTAGATCTAGTCAAGATGAAAGTAAAAAAAATGGTAATTGTGGAGGTAGATACAAAAGGAGACAAAGCTAGTTCATCTAACAACAAGGCTCTAGTTTCTCAAACTGATGGAGAGTATGACTGGTCAGATCAAATAAAGATACTAGACATCATTCTTTCAACTACTTTGTTGGCAGAGATTCAAACTGTTGTAGAGCATGTTGAAAACAATCTACTAGCTGAGTTCGTATCAGATGATTTGATGAAGAAAAGGAGGTTGAAGCTGAGAAAGTTGAGGAGAAACATGTTGAAAAGATAAAAGTTAAAGAAGTGCAGGTTGATTGTGAGCTTAATGATTTAGCTGTTGAGAGTACTCCAGCTCAATCAAACATCAATGAAGTGAAAGAGAATGAAGAAAAGAAAGCAAATACTATTGAGTTTGCTCCAATCAAGATTGAGTAGACTGAAAATGCTGTTGAGTTTACTCCTACATCTACTTATAATAAAAGAGAAAATGCTATTGAGATCACTCTAGCAATAGAAGCAGAAGAACAGGTTATGTTGACCACCTTCATGGTAAATGTTATACCTGAAGAGACAAAGAAGCAAAAAGGAAATGATGAGGTACATACTAATCTTTGTTCAAATGATTGTATAGAAAAGGTAAACAGATATAGAGTTCATAATGAACACTTGATTCTAGAAGTTGTAAAACTTCAATATCAAGCTCGAAAATATAAAGCTGATGAGAAAATTTTTAAAGAGAAGATAAATGGCTTAAACAAATCGATTTACCAATCAAAATTGAACCTTTATGATAAAGATTGTAACATAAACGATTTGACAACTTGTAACAATAAACTATCTTTAGAAATTAATAAACTTAATAGTGAACTCTTATCTGCTAATTTGATTGTTGAAAAATTTGAGTTATCCTCAAACATGGTTAAAGGTATAATCAAGTCACAAATGACTCAGAAAATTAATGGTGGAAAAGGTGGAGTTTGTTATTCTAACATTGCAGCAACTACTAATCACGATTCAACTGTTTGCCTTCATTAATTACCATTCCTGATGAAAAGACCTATGGATTAGCTTTTCAACCAAAGTCAAAGTTAACACCTCTAGGCAATGTTTCACTAACTGTTGACCCTGTCATAAAAATAGAAATTTAATTTTATCATGACAATTCTTATGCAGAAAGTGTGAAGAAAGACTGGTTGGTTGAAGATTAGGAGAGTGATGATGAATTAGTTTTTCAAGAAAATAAAAATTGTAATGAAAAATCTTCATATAATTCATCATCAGTTATTAATGAAAGTTCAGATGTTCTTAATGCTACAAATGTTTGTTCAAAAACGTCTAACAAAGAGCAAAAACTGAAATCAAAAATAGAATTTAAGGCTAATGAAAGAACATGAGTCACAACATCCGTATCTGACTTGAAAACTGATTTCAAGAAAAATTTGTTTCGAAAGGCAACATTGATAAGGAAGATCATATTTTTAAAGAAACCAATGCAAGTTTCTTTAAAAATAAATCTCCTATTATTGCTAACTCTTAGAAACAAGATGTTTGTAGATCGGGTATCAAAGATAGTGGTTCTACTCCAGTACCTACATTCAAAAGGATAAAGCAACACTTCATGCCTTATCGGCTTCAAAAATGAATCTAAAAGCTAGGAATTATGCCTCAATTCTTCTTGAATCATCTCAAAAAATTCATAATGAAAGAAAGAAAAGCGATACTATTAAAGAATCACAAGGTCAAAGAAATACTAAGGCCAGATTCTATGATAACTATGGAACTTATCATAAACAATTTATGCAAAATACACAAGCATCAATTACGTATCGTAAAATGTGTTGTTATGTGTATGGCAAGCCAAATCACAAGGATAGAAATTGTCATCATCAACATCAATTGACAAGCAATCAAAGATTTCATAATTCAATTTCAAATAATAGAAAACGTTTATTTTTAAATGCCAAATTTAAACGGAATTCAAATCAGTCAAACTCTTTTGACAATAATAATAATGATTTTGAATAAAGAAAAATCAAATGTGAAATATGTACAAGTTGATGATAGCACTTCTACCTCAATTCAGACCACTTTAAAGAAAATGGTTACACATTTGATTAAACAAATTCAAAAGTGGAAAGTTGAAGAAAAATCATCCGAGCCTAATATTGTCGCACAATGTGCTTTCGATGACAAAAGAGATATGATATTACAATCTGTATCATATCTGGATAACAACAAAGTACTCAAGTCCACCATGGCTTGGGTTCCTAAACATGAATAAGTTTGTTCAAATATGCAGGAATAACTAAGACGAGTTATCAACAGTTTTTAGCATGTTGATAGTGGTTGTTCTAGGCAATGACTGATAATATATCTTTGTTAAACAACAAACAACCTTACAATGGAGGATATGTTATCTTTGCAGGAGACAAAGGTGGTAAGATTACAAAGAAAGGTACAATGTTAAATGATGTGTTAAGTTTTGAAGATGTCAATTTTGTAGATGAACTAAAACATAATTTGTTAAGTGTCTCTCAGATTTGTGACAAAAAGTATTCAACACATTTCACTGATAAAGAATATCTTATTCTAAAACCTGGATTTACAATTTCTGATGATAGGGTCTTATTGAGAACATCAAGAGACATAGGTACATGCTTGCTTGATATGAATAGTTCACATTCATTTGTAACTACTTCGTGTTTGTTATCTAAATCCTCGCTAAGTGACTCAATGTTATGGCATCATCGTCTTGGGCTTGTAAATGTTAAAAATATGAACAATAAAAATATGAACAAGTTGGTTAGAGGAAATCATGTTGTGAGCTTACCATTAAAACAATTTCAACTAACTAAACATTGTCTATCATGTTCAAAAGGCAAAGAACACAAACTTCCTCATAAACCAGTTACTCATACCAAAATTGACTCTTTTCTACAACTCTTACACGTGGATTTATCTAGTCCGGTTAGTGTTTGGAGTTTAGGATGTCATGCATATTGTTTAGTCATTACTGATGATTTCTCTAGATTTACATAGGTTTTCTTCTTAGCAACCAAAGATGAGACGCCTCATTTGCTGATAAAAATCATGACACTCATGGAGAATTAGATGGACAAAATAATCAAGTGCATTCAAAGTGATAATGGAACTGAACTATGCAACCATACACTGAATGAGTTTTGTTATTCAAAGGGGATAGATAGACAATTCAGTTCTGTAGGAACTCCATAACAAAATGGAGTTGTTGAAAGACGAAATAGAACTTTAATTGAAGCTATCAGAACAATGTTATCAGCAGCCAAATTACCATCATTCTTTTGGGCTGAAGCTATTAACGCTGCATGTTATGTTCATAATCATGTGTTAATCAACAAACAACAGAATATGACTCCTTATGTAATCTTTTTACCCAAAGTAAAATAGTTTAAAACATTTGGATGTTGTTGTACTTTGTTAAACACATCTGATTCTAAATCAAAATTTGATGAAAAAGCCAATGAATGTTATTTTGTTGGATATTCAGCCAACAAAGTCGCATATTGGGTTTATAATAAAAGATCTAAATAAATAATTGAGTCATTTGATATTGATTAGCATGAATCTAACAAATCAAAGGTAGATTCATACCTTTATGGCAATATGATTATGCTTCATTGTTTGAAACATTTAATTGGTCATCTATTCTTTCTACACCTAATCCTCTTTTGACATCATCAATTCAAGATATTTTTGCTGATGATATTGGATCTATCACTTCTCCAGTAATAAGGATATCTTCAGATATACCTTCTTCTTCTTCTTCAAGTGTCATAGCTGCTCCATACTCTGTTTCTGAATCTGATTTATCTTATTTTGATCTAGTTGTTGAACAAGCTCTACATGTTTCTGATGAGTTCCTCTTCTACACAAGTTGATCTAATTGATACAAATCAAGTGCCATTTAAAGATCTATCTGTAAACAATGACATTCAAGAAGAAGATATTGTTTATGAACTTGAAGGAGGGAACACTGCTAAAGAACAAGTTGTTCACATGTCTAATTTAGACGAAGTTAATTCTAAAGATCCCATTCCACAGCTGAGAATTCATAAAGACCAGTCAACTGAAGCAATCATTGGTCCGTTATCACTTGGTTTCCGAACTTGAAGCCAATCAGGCATAATAAATACATGTTTGTATTCATGTTTTATCTCTTGAATTGTGCCAAATAACATTGAGATGGAACTAAAAGAAAACAGTCGGATAGAAGCTATGTAAGACGAGCTGATGCAATTTAAAAAGCTAAATGTGTGGCATCTGTGTGAACTACCAAAGGGTAAGTTGCTGATTGGAACTAAATGGATATTCAAAAACAAAACAAATGAAAAAGATGTAATTCTCTGCAACAAGGCTAGACTTGTTGTTCAAGGGTTCTATCAAATTGAAGGGCTTAATAATGAAGAAGTATACGCTCCTGTTGCAAGACTAGAAGCTATACATATTTTTATGGCATATTCTTCATATAAGAACTTCACAGTTTATCAAATAGATGTCAAAACTGCTTTCTTGTACGGGGAGATGAAATAAGAAATTTATGTTTCTCAATCACCTGATTTTAAAGATCTAGATCAACCTGAATATGTTTACAAATTAGACAAAGCACTATATGGCTTACATCAAGCACTTCGAGCTTGCTATGCCACCCTCACTGAACATTTGCTTATAAATGATTATACACAGGGTGCAATTGTTCAAAATTTATTCTTACAGAAGACTAGTGATGATCTTATTCTGGTTCAAGTTTATGTCGATGATATTATCTTTGGATCTACCAATGATGGTTTGTGCAAGGATTTTAAAGTTGTGATGTAGAAGAAATTTGAGATGAGTTCTCTTGTTGAAATGTTATTTTTTTAGGAATTGTAAGACCCGGAAAATTTCTACTCAAATAAAAGAAAAATAATAAGAATGTCGCAAAGAAGAGAGGGAAAGAGTGTAAAAGCGGGTTTTAGGTCAACAGTTCTTCCTAGTTCCGACAAAGAGTGTGTTTCCTTATTCTTTTTTAGCTTTGAGCTTGGTTCAGATTGGACACGTCCTCACTCGTTCTTTTTTGAAAAGAAAAGGAAAGGTATCTTGAAAGAAAGTAAAATGAACAAAAGTGGAAGGGGGCTTTGTGTAAAAGTACAAAAGTCAAATTATTTTATTATATAATGGGTATGGCCGCCCATATAGTGTCCATCACATCTGCTTTTGTCGACCAAGTTAGAAGGAGAAGAAGAAAACTGATATTTCTTTCGTTCTATAGAAAGAAAGAGGCTGTTCTTTAATAAGGTAAGCATTTGATGCAAAATTAGCTCGGTTTTGTTTGTGTTTTGACTAAGAAACCAAGAATGTATGTTCTTATGTGTATGTGTATTCGGGTTTGTGTGTTTTAGACATATCTAGGTGTTCGAATTTCTTTGTAAAAGTTCAAGTTGGAGAGTTTGAGACTTGAAAGCAGCTAAGGTGAGTTTTTAGACCCCATGTTTTACATGTTTTAAAAGTTTTCAGGGCTGAAAATGCATGTAAATAGTTTCTATAAAAAGTTGTATGTGTAACCGTATGCTTTAATGTATGTATCTTTGTGTTTTATGGTTGTGCATACTAAGTTAAAGCTTAGAATGGTAGTATGAAGCTTAAAATATGCTTAAAATGACATTGGGACTAAAAAATATGTTAAAAACATGTATGGTGGCGTTCATGCGCCCAAACAGGGCCCACGCGCCTAGATTTTTGCCTTAGAAAGTTAAGTGGATGATGATGCACCCAAACAGTATCTTATGCGCCTAGAAACGCCTTAGAAATTTATAAGTGTAGGTTCATGCGCCTAAATAGTGCTCATTCACCTAAGAGGCTCATGCACCTAAGTGAGAAATGGTTAAGTATAGGCTCATGCGTCTGCATAGTGGAGAAACGCCCAAACAGTCCTAATGCGCCCAAATAGTTCCCATGCGCCCAACACTTAGAAAACTTTTTTGAAATTTTGTGGAAAAACAGAATTTTAGGGTTTGACCCTAGTTTGACTTATGGACTGTTTTGGACTATTCTAAGCATGAATATTATGAGGGTTTATGCATAGATATGTAAGAGGTAATGATGAATGTATTTCATGCATATGTGCATGATGTGTTATCTTTTAATAATTTACAAAACATATATTTTATATTATAATAGACGTCAAGTATTATGTTGTGACTTTACGTAGTATGACGTATGTGTGAATGAACGTAAAGTATAACATAACGAAGTGAAAGATAACAAAGATGAAAAGTGAAACATAATGAAAGAAAGAAAAGGCTTGCAAGCAGATTTAAAGGAGGATCACAACTCTTTGAGGGTTGTTAGCCTAACTGTGTGTTTTATAACGTATGATTTTAACCAACCAGTGAGGGTTCACACACAGGGGGATCAGTCTTGGTGACTGAACCCATAGTATGAAACGGGATCCTTGTCATTCGACCCTGGGCAAAATATGATATGGCTTTGTGCCAGTTAGAACGGGGCTTTGTGCCTAGAATGGTGGCTTCGGGCCATGATGGGGAAAAAGCTTGACAGGATCTAGACTCAGTGAATGATAATGATAAAGTACGAAACAAACGATAATGATAAAGTACGAAATGAACGATAATGATAAAGTACTAAAGGAACGATAATGATAAAGTATGAAACGAACAAAAAGATAAAGTACGAAACGGATGAATACATGTGATAAAGAATGATAAACAAGGCTATACTAGTTGTATGTATGGTGAATGATCACGTGCGAAAGTAAGGAAAGTATTTTAAGGAAAAAAGGTATTTTCATGTACGAAACGTATGAAGTATTTTAATACGTAAAAACTAGAACTAACTCAGCAACGCTAACTTTTATGCATTTTCGGTTGGCAGGTAATGATTACTGAGGATGGCACACAGGGAGGCTACTTGGCGGGGCAAGACTGACATCCATTCACATATATTATTGTTGTTGTTTTGTAATGCAATATAAGGATGTTGCCTTTTTTAATTTAACGATGTTGTATTGCATAATAATAGTCATCATTAATAGAAAGAATGGTTTTTGTCAATGACTTCCACTGTAATGTTTTATGAAATGTATAATACTGCGTATGTTTAGCGCTATGAATGACCAACTGTGAGGTCTTAGGGAACGGGGCATTACAAGTTGGTATCAGAGCCATAGTTTAAGAGAATAGGGTAAATATTTTCAAAAAACCTAAACTTAAACTAAAAATGGGACAAATAGAGGGATGTCAGCCCGAGTAGCTACGTGCCATCAGGTATTTCTTTTCTTAAGGTTAACAAGTATTATGTGCGTGTGCTATTTGACTTATGTGTTCTTAGTAGATTTAGATACTAATGTAGTAAGGATTGGAAATGCTTAGGGTGTGAAGAGTAAAGTAAGTGGCTAATCATAACTGCCTACTGTAATTAAGGACTTACTATACTTGACATAAACTGAGCTATTCCTTGAATGACCATATTAGTGTTTGAATCTTATAGTGATTAGAGAATGGTTGGAGGTAGATCATCTAAGGCCTCTAGGGGTGGAGTACAGGGAAGACGTGGTGCTAAACGACATGTCACTAGGAACAAGGCCAAGACTACGGAGAGGGCCCGTGAAGAGCCCGAGATGCATCACCAGGAAGGAGTTGATGAGAGTGCGAATCTAAGGGCCTCGGTAAAAGAGGCAGTAGTAGAGGAGGTACATCAAGTCATGCAGACGATTCTGCCATCTGTAGTGACTGAAGTGATCAAAGTTATAAGAGAGGATGAGATGAAATAGAGGAGAAGGACCACATGAAGGGAAGAGAGGGAACTATCAGAGACCGAGACGATTGTCTCGAGTGAGGAGGAGGAGGAAGAAGCGGTGCAGGAAACTGCACGTGGTTGCAACTATGGGGCATTTCAGAGGTGCAAGCCCCCAACATTCGATGGGAATGGCACTACTGCTGCTGTTCACCGATGGGTGAGGGAGATGGAGGTGGTACTTGATATCAGCAAGTACCGAGAAGACCAGAAGGTGAAGTCTGCTACCCACTCGTTTATGGACACGACCTTATGCTGGTGGAACAATATTGTACAGGCCGAGGATAGAAGGGCCATTGGAAAGATGAGGTGGCCAGAGCTGAAGAAGTTGGTGACTGAGGAATTTTGTCCTCACCGGGAACTCGATAAAATAGAGAGGGAGTTCCAATAGCTGGAGGTAGGCACCATGACACACCAGCAATACACCACCAAATTTAATGAGATGGCAAGGTTGGTGCCAGATCAAGTGACACCAGTGTCGAGGAAGATCAAGAAGTACATATAGGGATTGCTAGCTGACGTCCGCAGGCACTTGATCGCTGCCCAGCCAGGCACCTTTCGATCGGTGGTAGACCTGGCGGGTAGGTTGTATGATGAGAGGGAAGTGGCAGTAGTCAAGGTAAAGAAGATGGGTGATGGTGACAGAAGCTGGGACAGGAAAAGGTTTGGACGTGGTGGTTTCATTCCAAACAACAAAAGGAGGAAAGTGGATGACCAAAGGGCGGTGTCCTCAAGTTCGGGGATAAAGAAATATGGTAAATGCAGGAGAGAGCACGCTGGTGAATGCAAGTGGGCTTTGAACGTGTGCTTCAAATGCGGGAAGTGCGATCATATGGCAAAGGTGTGTGGAGATATATGGTGTTATAACTGTGGTGAGGAGGGCCATGTGAGCAAGAACTGCAAGAAGCCGCGTGCAAAAGGTTCAGGGACGAAGAAGAAGCCAGAGGAAGGAGGACCGAGGGCAACTGCTAGAGCCTTCATGATGACGCGGGAGGAGGCCAGAGAGGATCCCAACGTCATGTCAGGTATGTTTCTAGTAAAGCAAATTTATGCCTATGTGTTATTTGATTCTGATGCTAGTAGGAGTTTCATTTCTGCTACTTTCTGTGCTAGGTTTCCTCTTAGTAGTAAGAGTATTGATAAGCCATTCGACGTAGAAACTGCTATTGGCAAGTCCACTAGAATTACTGATATGATAGATGATTATGTCATAGAATTAGAAGGTCATAGGTTTTCTGCTAAATTACATGTGATGCCCCTAGGCAGATTCGATGTAGCACTAGGGATGGATTGGTTAGCAACCTATGAGGGAAGCATCGTGTGTCGCAAGAAGATGATTTGCTTAATTGCGCCTGATGGGAGTTCGGTGACGGTTTACGATGATCGCGTCACTATGGTTCCAAAGGTAATTTCGATGGCGGTGTCGAAAAAGTGTATGAGACGTGGATGTAGTGCCTATCTGGCCTACGTAAAGGATATGGACGCGTCAGTACCATAGTTGTCCGATGTACCAGTGGTATGTGACTTTCTAGACAAATTTCTATAAGACTTGCTAGGTGTGCCACCGGACCATGAGATCGAGTTTTAGATTGATTTCATACCTGGTGCTCAACCCGTTGCCAAAGCACCATATCGATTAGCTCCTACCAAGATGAAGAAACTAATGGATCAACTACAGGAGTTGATGGATAAAGGGTTTATCCGACCAAGAATCTCTCCTTGGGTTTCTTCGGTATTGTTTGTGAAGAAGGACGGTAGTATGCGAATGTGCATTGACTACCGAGAGCTGAATAAGCTGATTGTGAAGAATCCATATCTGCTACCGAGGATTGATGACTTGTTTGACCAGCTTCAAGGTGCCAGTTGGTTCTCGAAGATAGATCTTCGATCTGGTTACCCTCAGTTGAGGGTGAAGGAGGGGGATATTCCTAAGATAGCTTTTCGCACGCGTTATGGACACTACGAGTTTCTCGTTATGTCTTTCGGTTTGACTAACACGCCAGCTGCTTTTATGGATTTAACGAACCGAGTGTGTTGGCCCATGTTAGATAAATCAGTGATTGTGTTTATTGATGATATCCTAATTTATTCAAAGAGCAAGGAAGAACATGCCAGCCACATACGTGAAGTATTGGAAATACTTAGAAGAGAAAAGTTGGGAAAAGTTGTATGTCAAATTCTCTAAGTGTTCTTTCTGGTTGCGTGAAGTTCAATTTTTGGGTCACGTGGTGAATGCTAAAGGGATTATGGTAGACCAGGCAAAGGTTGAGGCAGTGATGCGGTGGTAGTCTCCAAGGACGCCATCTGAGATCTGTAGTTTCTTGGGTTTGGCGGGTTATTACAGGAGATTCATCCAAGACTTTTCCAAGATAGCCTTACATTTGACCAAATTGACCCGCAAGGATGTGAAATTTGTGTAGGGTCAGAAACAGGAGGATGCTTTTGAAAAGTTAAAGACGAGATTAACTCAAGCTCCTGTTTTAACGTTACCCGAAGGGAGTGAAGAATTAGTGGTATATTCGGATGCTTCTTATTTGGGGCTAGGTTGCGTGCTGATGCAACGTGGAAGGGTAATAGCCTACACATCCTGATAGTTGAAAACCCACGAAGTCAACTACCCTACCCATGATTTGGAGTTAGCGGCTGTGGTCTTCGCGTTGAAGATTTGCAGGCACTACTTATACGGGACGAAGTGCACCATCTACACCAACCATAAGAGCTTGAAGTACTTCTTCGAGCAAAAGGATCTCAACATGAGATAGAGGAGATGGTTAGAGCTCAACAAGGATTACAATTGTAAGATCCATTATCATCCGGGTAAGGCCAACATCGTGGCCGATGCCCTTAGCCGAAAAGAGAGACTAGAGCCGATTCGGGTGAAAGCTTATCAGTTGGTTATGACTGCTGATGTTTTGACCCAGGTTAAAGGATTCCAAGATGAGGTGTTGAAAGAAGATCACCTAAATTCTGAAAGAATGGGAGGTCTAGTCACAGAATTGGGTGAAAATACTCTCGGTGTTAAGTCCCAAAACGGACGGATGTGGATCCCTCGTTATGGAGATCTACGGGGGAAAATTATGGATGAAGCTCATAAGACTCGATACTCAATTCATCTCGGTGCCACGAAGATGTATCAGGATATGAAGAAATATTATTGGTGGCTGGGTATGAAGCGTGACGTAGTAGAGTACGTGAGTAAATGCCTTACTTGTTTGCAAGTGAAGGCGGAACATCAGAAACCATACGGGAAGATCCAACCATTGGATATACCTGAGTGGAAGTGGGAGAACATCACCATGGATTTTATTACTAAGCTACATCCTATGGCGAGGGGGTGCGATACCATATGGGTGATTGTTGATCGACTGACAAAGAGCGCTCACTTCCTACCAATCTGTGAGACATATTCTTCTAAAAGATTGGCGGAACTGTTTATTAAAGAGATTGTAGCTCATCATGGTGTGCCGGTGTCTATTGTGTCGGATCGTGACACCCGATTCACATCGAAGTTTTGGAAGAGATTCCATGATGCGATGGGGACGAGGCTACACATTAGCACAACTTATCATCCTCAGACTGACGGTCAGTCTGAGAGGACGATCTAGACACTTGGGGATATGCTTCGAGTGTGTGTGATTGATTTTGGAGGAAGTTGGGATGATCACTTACCGTTGGCAGAATTCTCATATAACAACAGTTACCATGCTAGTATTGGTATGCCATCTTACGAGATGCTATACGGTAGAGGGTGTAGGACACCCGTATGTTGGGGTGATTTTGGATAGAAAGAGCTAGGAATCCTTGAGGTGATCGAGGCTACAAATGAAAATTAGAAAAGATCAAGGCTTTCATGAAAGCGGCGAACGATAGACAAAAGTCGTACGCCGACAAGAGGCGAAGACCGATTGAATTCAAGGTGGGCGACCGAGTTATGTTGAAGGTCTTACCTTGGAAAGGAATCATTAGGTTCTGTAAGAGAGGAAAGCTAAGCCTAAGGTACATAGGTCCTTTCTGAGTCATCGCACGAGTAGGAGAGGTGGCCTATCGGTTAGAATTGCCAGATGAGTTAAGTGGAATTCATCCGACATTCCATGTATCTCATCTAAGAAAGTGCTTAGCTGATGAAGATATGATTGTACCAATGGATGATATTGAAGTGGATGAACGACTCAACTACATAGAGCAACCAGTGGCAATCATTGATCGAAAAGAAAAGAGGCTGAGGAATAAAGTGGTTCCACTGGTGCATGTGCAGTGAAAACACAGAAAGTGTTCGCAGTCTACGTGGGAGACTGAATAAGAGATGAGACAACATTACCCATGGTTATTCTATGAGTGATGAGTTTCAGGGATGAAACCTCTTTAAGGGGGGTGGACTTGTAACACTCGAAAAATTTCTAGTCAAATAAAAGAAAAATAATAAGAAAAGAAAAGGAAAGGTATCTTGAAAGAAAGTAAAATGAACAAAAGTGGAAGGGGGCTTTGTGTAAAAGTAAAAAAGTCAAATTATTTTATTATATTATGGGTATGGTCGCCCATATAGCCTCCATCCCATCTGCTTTTGTCGACAAGGTTAGAAGGAGAAGAAGAAAACTGATATTTCTTCGGTTCTAGAGAGAGAAAGGGCTGTTCTCCAACAAGGTAAGCATTTGATGCAAAATTAGCTCGGTTTTGTTTGTGTTTTGAATAAGAAACCGAGAATGTACGTTCTTATGTGATGTGTGTTGGGGTTTGTGTGTTTTAGACACATCTAGGTGTTCGAATTCTTGGAAAAGTTCAAGTTGGAGAGTTTGAGACTTGAAAGCAGCTAAGGTGAGTTTCTAGACCCCATGTTTTACATGTTTTAAAAGTTTGTGGGGCTGAAAATGCATGTAAATTATTTTTAATAAAAAGTTGTATGTGTAACCGTATGCTTTAATGTATGTATGTTTGTGTTTTGTGGTTGTTCATACTTAGTTAAAGCTTAGAATGGTAGTATGAAGCTTAGAATATGCTTAAGATCAGATTGGGACTGAAAAATATGTTTGAAACATGTATGTTGGCATTCATGCGCCCAAACAGGGCCCATGCACCTAGATTTTTGCCTTAGAAAGTTAAATGGATGATGATGCGCCCAAACAGTATCTCATGCGCCTAGAAACACTTGGCTACCGGTGCAGCGCCAGGCAACAAATCTATTTGGAACTCAACTTGTCGATTCGGGGGAAGTCCCGGTAAGTCTTCCGAAAACACTTCAGGGTATTCAGAAACTACTGGGATATCTGCAATCTTATTCTCCTCCTTGGTCTTCATTATATAGACTATGAAAGCTGAGCATCCCTTCTGTAAGCTCTTGGTAGCTTTTAAATGGGATATCATGGGGCATAAGGTGTTACTCCTTTCTCCTTGCACCACTAACACTTCCTTATCGTTCAATGGTATCTTGAGTAGGCGTTCAT
>BJCO01636891.1:0-12014 GCA_018326465.1 Flaveria floridana
GAAGACAAAAGTCGAGCCTAGAAGCTTTAGTTACTGAAGCATCAAGAAACCTTTACCAAAAATTTGATCATGACACCTATAGACTGTAGATTTAGCACCTTGTGAATTGAAACAAAGCCAATATTCTGATGTAAATGTTGAAAGTTGTATTGTATTAAACCATTTAGTTTCCGCTGCATTTTGGTTGTTGTTTACTAATCGTGACGTCCCTCCCCTCTAGGCCCGGGGTGTGACACCATATCAACAAACCCAGCCTCAATCACCTCCTCTACATGCTCCACATTCTCACTCTCTCTTCTTCTTTCAGAACCTCCTGCTTCTTCTACTCCTGCACCAGATGTGCCCTCTCCTACCCTGGAAGAAGTACCCACATTCATAAATGGGTACTTGGAAGTATCAGTCAAATCATCTAACTCGTGTCGAGTTAGCTAATTGGGCAGGCCGGCTGCAGCTTTTAACTCATTCACCTCCTCAAGCAGTCTTTTGATCAGTTGTTCTGATCAATCAGCATTTTAGTCATACCATCCATTACTTCATCCTTTTGTTTCTCCCTTTTCTCTTGATTAGTAAGCTTTGTCTTGATCATGCTCAACTCATTGGCGAGAGATGTGTTGAGGTTCCTGATCACATCCTCATCTAATCCCGCCCTTCCTTTCGTTTATGAGGGCTCAGTAAAAGTTTGATGTCTGTGTTTGGTCCTCCTCTCAGTTTCTCCCTGATAGACTCTCTTCTTAGCCCTCTTTTCCTTTTCAGCCCTGGCCACAGACGCCATCTCATGAATTTCATCATCAAACATATAATCCTTCTCTTTAGCATATCTCTTTCTCTTCTTTACATCTTTTGACTATTTGTGCCTCGTTTCTTCAGCACGTTTATTCTCAGACTCGATCACCCCCTTGATATAATCCCAGTGTTCTGGAAGATACATGTTTTCTCACAGATGGGTAATCTTCCCGCTGAAGTCATGCCTAATTGCACAACAATCAGCAAAAATGCAGGTGTTCATCGACACTAAGCTCTTTACCTCTCCATGTCTGGGAACGTTAGGAATGAGGTCATCTATGATCATCTGAATGAATCGAGGGTATAGCAGCCATTCGTCCTTTTTCAGGGCCATCACATTCTCTTCCATGCAGGAGTATATCAATCTATCAATATTGGCCTTCTCTCCTTTAAAGCATATCACCATTGCCTTTGCCCAATCCAAGTTCAGCTCGTCTGATGCACCTTTACGGTGATCTAACATATGATAAAAACATGGGCTATATATCTCGACTCCTTGGAGGGAAAGGATTTTTTGATTTCCTTTCTCGTCCCGAACGGAGGACCCTCATATCCCATTGACCTGAAGGCGTCAAACACTTCCTGATAAGATAATGCAACCTCCTCTCCTGAATCCCCATCTAGCCTCAACACCCTTGATATGACCTCAGCAGTGATAATCAGCTCATTCTCCAATACCCTGTCCACAATCCTCTGTGAGTCGGCCCTCGTGTCATACTCAGCTGTACGCCAGAAGTCTCTGATGTGTAAATCATATATAGTGGTGGAGTGTGAAATCATGTAAGCAATTGGGGATCTCTGCAACCATCGTATGCAGTCTCTAAACCCGTCAGCTTTCGGGTGTGTATCATCTAGAATGGCCGTGATGTTATTCCTCACATCAAACTTGAGATTTGCTATTTAAGTTGAAAATCAGATAGAACAAGTTAGTATGATATGTTGAACAATAATATTAGAGAAAAAAATAAGAAAAAGATTAAAATTTAAGCAAAAAGTATAGTTTCGCTAGCCGAAATTATTGTTTCGCAGAAAGTATTTTAGTTTCGGCAAGAGAAAAAGGCAATTTCGGCAGCATAATCTAATAGTTTCGGCAAGACAGTGTGGTAGATTCGACCATCCGAAACTATAGTTTCGACGCAACGAAACTGAGTTTTGATTTGCGAAACTGTTAAGTTCGCTCGGTCAGCATGACTGCACAGTTTCGCAGAATAACCAAGAACTTTCATTCAGTTTCGCTAGACTATAGGTAGTTTCGCAGTATGAACTGCGAGACAACCGAACGGTCTCAATCACAATAAACCACAATGAAGCACTAAAACCTAGATATAACTAAGGTCCTGAGTTTGAAACTCACTTGCGAAGAAGAATCAGTGAATAAACGACACAAAACAACGCACAATCGTATATTTGCTAAAGAAAAACCTCTGAAAAGCCCTAAACTCTTTCTCTCGAAACTGCGAAAATGAGAACGCAGTTTCGGAGAAGGAGTTAAATAGTAAATAGTTTCGTAGCAGCATCTTTCCTTTCGCAGTGAATAATTTTGCAACAACTTTACTTTTGCAGCAGCGAAACTATAGTTTCGCCGAGCGAAAGAATGGGCGAAAGAACCAGGGCAAAAGAGTCAGCGAAGCTGCAGTCTCGTCATGCGAAACTATAGTTTTGCCTTACGAAACTACTAGCGAAAATATAATTTCGCTAGAAACCCTAAAATTTACAAAATGAATTTTTTTTTCTTTTCTTTTTAAAATAATAATTAAAGGCAAAAAAAAGAAGTTTTAGATAAAAGAAACACAATAAAGGAAAACAAAGGAAAATGCCCCACACGATCACACTAAACATCATATCGTTTTAACAAAAACAAAGAAAAGAGCATAGGGAAGAACGAGAAGCTAAAAGAATCTTCTGGAGAGTCATAGTTCGGTGAGATTGCAGATATATTTGTCCTTTTTAAGCCCATGCCTTGTTCTTTTCGACTAGTAACCCGTAGCTGTTGTATCATGTTTTCGGTTTATTTAAAGAAGACATTGAATGACTTAGTCCCCACAGACATTTGGCAAAGAAACTTAACCCATCGTCATGATATATCGAACGAATGACACAGACTGATTGATTAATTCTTTTGACGTACAACAAAGATCCTTTTTCAGAAGAAGCAAGATTCTTATAGACAGCAATTGATGAGAGCTCCAGGTCAGTACTCTCGTACAAGAAAGGAGATCATCATGTTGTACTGATGAACACTCCAGGTCAGTACTACCATACAGCAGAAGAGTTCTTCACATTGTGTCGATGAGAGATCCAGGTCAGTACTATCGTACATCAGAGGAGATCATCACTTTGTGTCGATGAGAGCTCCAGGTCGGTACTTCCTTACAACAGAGGAGATTATCACTCCAGGTCAGTACTACCGTACAGCAGAGGAGATGAGCACAAACACAAGATGCAAAAGTACACAAAGAAGCTTCTTGGATACAAAGATGGATAAGTGTAAAGCTTTTGAGAACAGATGGGTAGTTTAGAAACAAGGATACATATGATAAGAACAATACAACACAGAGATGCCCCGTTCTCAACCCTTTTTGAACAAGGACTTGAAACTTTATGAAGGCCAAAGATGTCCAGGGGATTATCCGAGTCATCATGTTTCTTATTCTTTTAGTTAAGCTACAGGAGTACTGTCTACTTTGCTTTCGCACTGAACCTATCAAGCAAATCCCAACACAATACTATTGACCTCCTTCATATTGTTCAGACATCATAGAAAGTTGGATAATTTCTGCAAAAGAAAGCAATAGAAACTGATATTATTCTCCCTCGAAATTTCTACCACTAAACAAGATGGAGAAATTTCTTAAACCAATTAATATATATATATTTATATACATATATATATATATACATACATACATACATATATATATATATATATAATTGTTTTATTATATGTTTTTGTATGAAAAATGGCGAAGGACGATGGAGCATACAGAAGAGAAAGAAAAGAAGAATAACGAAGGAGAGATAAACAATATATACATAGTTTGTTTTAAGGAAAATGGTTTTAAAAGGATATTAATCCCAACATCAAGATCAATTCATAAAAACAAGGTTTATCAAAAGTTTTCATGAAAAGATCTGATTTTTGATTTTTTGTATCAATGGGGATAATATCAATGAAACCCTTTTCCTGAGCATCACGGATTGTATGAATCCGTGTCTCGATGTGCTTGGTTCAGGAATGATGAATAGGATTCTTGGCGATGCCGATACTTGCTTCGTTGTCACAGAACAACGGTGTATGGAGAAAGTTGATCCTATAGTCAATCATCTAGTGTTGAATCCAGAGCACTTATGAGCAGCAACTGGAAGCGGCAATGTATTCTGCTTCTCCCGTAGAGAGAGAGACAATGGTCTGTTTCTTGCTTTGCCATGATACCAGACAATTGCCTAAGTATTGACAGCCTCCAGTAACTGACTTTCTATTTAACCTACAACTATTACAATCACTATCAGAATAGGCATGTAAGTCAAAATTCCCACCATAAGGATACCAAAGACCTAAATGAGAAGAGCCTTTAAGATAAAGAAAGATTCCCTCTGGCTTTTGTTCAACTTGCAACCCAAGGAAAAAGCACATCTCTCCCATCATGCTCATTTCAAATCGACTGCGTATGACTTCCTTAAACTCTCGACATAACTTCAGATTGGTGGAGCCAAAAATAATGTCATCGACGTAGACTTGCACGATCAGCATCTCACCATCTACTTCCTTCTTAAATAAAGTGATATAAATGGTGCCATGAGAAAAAACATTACTTAAGAGATACTGTGTTAAAGTCTCATACCAGATTCGAGGGGCCTGATAAAGACCGTAAAGAGATTTATCAAGCTTGTAGACTTTGTCTGGAAAATCTGGATCCTCAAAACCAGGTGGTTGACACACATATATCTCTTCATCAATGTCTCCATAAAGAAATGCACATTTGACTTCCATCTAATAGACTTTGAATTGCTTGTGGGCTGCATGTGCCAAAAAGATTCTGATGGCTTCAAGACGGGTGACAGGAGCAAAGACTTCAGTGTAGTCAATCCCTTTTTCTTGAGCAAAGCCCTGGACCACCAATCTAGACTTGTTTCTTACCATAATTCCACGGTAATTAGGATTGTTTTTAAACACCCATTTCGTGCCAATTGGGCATTTGTTTGGTGGAAGATCGACCAGAGTCCACACCTTGAGTTTCCTAAACTGTTGCAGCTCTATTTGCATCGATTCAACCCAGCAAGGGTCCTAAAGAGCTGCTTGAACATTTTTAGGGATGATTTGTGATATAAAACAAGAGAATAGACAAACGTTAATCAAACCAGATTGACTCCGCATCCAAACTCCATCGGTGATAGATCTTATGATGTTATCATGTGGATGATCTTTTAGGGTTTTGAAATCGATGGGCATGGATGGGGTATTTGAAGATGGTTGGCTAAAGGATTGTCGCTGGGTAGTTAAAGGTGATGAGGAAAAGGTGATGGTGAGGTAGAGTGAATTGGAGGTATGGGAGATATGGACTGAGATGTGGTACATGTAGGGGATGAGGGAAGAGATGCTGAAACAGGAGGAGGTGGAAGGTCAAATGATGATGAAAAAGATGCAAAATCAACTGATGTAGCATCATTCGAAGATGTGGTGGGAGGGGATAGAGGTTTGACAGGTAATGGAGTTGAAGGAATGCTATTTGTTTGAATATGGGAGACAGACTCATCGTCATCATAAACTGGAAGATTAAACGAGTTGAACACCGTATCGGAGTCAAAGAACCATGCGGGTTCAGATCGAATATTGGAGGAATTAGATTCCTGCCAATCAACATAGAAGGACTCTTGAACAATACGTGTTCTCTTGTTATATACCCTATAAGCCTTTTGAGAAGAAGAATAGCCAACAAAGTAACATTCATCAGACACGGCACCAAAATTTTGTCTTCTGTGCCTGTGTATTAAATAAAGTGCACGAGCAACCGAATGGATAAAGAAGTCAATCAAAGGCTTTCTCTTATGAAATAGTTCATAAGGAGTCTTCATTTTTTTATTGACTATCAACACCCTGTTTAGAACATATGAAGCGTAATTCACCGCCTCAACCCAAAAGATGATGGGTAAGGAGGATTCAATTAACATTGTACGAGCAGCTTTAATGAGGGTGCGATTCTTTCATTCAGCCACACCATTCTGTTGAGGGGTCCTCGCATCACTGTACTGTCTTAAAATTCCCTTAGCGGCATAGAAAGAATCAAAGATCTGATTTTTGAATTCAGTACCGTTGTCACTTCGGATTGCCATAACCTTCCTCTTACTTATCATTTCAATCGAAAGGATTAACTTCTATAGCTCCTTAGCAGTCTCTCCTTTGTGAGCAAGAAATTTCACCCAGGAATATCTGGAAAAATCATCTATAATCAGAAGACGAAGACTTCTTAGCGATTGATTTAACACTGATTGGGCTAAACAGATCAGTATGTAACAACTCAAGGGGATTGGATATGCTATTTTCTATTTTTGGTTTATGTGGTTTCTTATGTTGTTTTCCCTTGGCGCACGCCATGCATTTTTCAACCACCGAAAAGTCTTTTAAAGGTAATCCCCTAACAAGATTGTTTTTAACCAATTTGTTTATATTTTTAAAATTAATGTGGCCCAATCTGCGATGCCATAAGAAAGACTTATTGGTGGAAGCTTTGGACAAAAGATATGTGACGGTAGATGTTGACTCCTTTTAACTCATATCAAGAAGGTATGTATCATGCTTTCTTGGAGCCCGCATTAGTACTTTATTATTTGGAATATCAATCTCATATTTCAAAAAGAGACATTCATTGGACTTTAATAAGACCGGAATGCTTTTATCACAAATCTGGGAGACACTCAACAAATTGAATGCAAGCTTAGGTACATAGTTGACTTTCTCTAAGGTAAAAGAACCGTTGGAAACTTCTCCTTGACCAATCATTTTCCATCCTTTCTTGTCACCGGCGAATGCGACGTAACCTCCATTGATTATTCGATAATTGGTCAATAGATCTTTAAGTCCCGTCATATGTCTGGAGCATCCACTATCAACATGCCATACACTATTTACAACTTTAGTGGATGTCTCCTGTAAAAATATCAAAGAAAAAGTTAAACAGGTGAAACAGGAACCCAAGTTTGAACAACTTTGGGTTTAGGAGTAACAAATTTCTTACAAAAGAAATTATTAACTAATTGAGTTAACCTATTTCCAAAAGAATTTCTATTAACATGTTTATGATGAAGCTGAGGACAATGCTTAACTACATGATCATCTTTACCACATCGAAAACAATATGGTTTTAATCTAGGTCTATTATGTAATAAGGTTGGGATTTTATCAATGCATATTTCATCATCACATTCAGATAGTCTAGAATCAATGTCACTGTATGTCTCATACATGTCTATAGATCTGCTTTTATTTGAAAAACAATGATTATTTACAGAAGAAGAAGAGATGTTATCTGAAATACGTGTGGTACTTGTACCACTTGTACTTGCTTCAGATGAAGATATGACCCTTTGATTTGACACAGAAATTTTAGCTGGAGTAAAAGATGGAATAGGGTGAGAAAATAATTTTTCAAAGCAATTAATTTTAATTTCCTCATTACTCTTCATAGTGATATCAGTCACAAGATTAACACAATCAGAAGGAGTAGCAACATCACAATCCATAGAATTTAAAGATGAAACAGAAACATCACTAGAACATGAAGAAATAGAGTCTTTTATAGAATCACTAGAGACAAAAATAGAATTTAAACTAGATTTATGATCTAAAACAGAATGCTGAGATTCAGGTGTACTAAGGCTAGAGCATCCAAGCCCGCTAGTCGGTCCATAATCGTAGTCCTCACGAACATGCTTAGGGTTCACACCTTCTCAACCTGCCGATATACTGTCAGTATCTATTTGGATCAAATCATCAAAAGGATGAGGAACAGGCATAGGTGAATAATAGTAAGTACTAGCAGGAGGATAAACCTTAGAATTTTCATATTGCAAACCTGTTTTAATCCTATCCCCCCGTTGAGATTTACATAAATCGTCATGTTTTATTCCCGATATAGTCCATTTATCAAGCTTTGACTGAAGCTTGCTTGTTTCAAACTCAACAAGAGCAACCCTTTCAGTCAAAGTATTAATCTCAACATTTCTTTCCAAAACTATTCTTTTTAGGTGATCATTCTCTTTTAAATCCTCGTTTAATTTAACAAAATATTTAGACTCATTTATTTTAAGTTCCTCATTAATTCGTTTCAAATCCTTTTCATTATGAATCAATAAAAAATTAGCTTTATAGAACCCACATAACCTGATTTTGCAAGCTGAAGAACACATATCCTGAATTATCTCATAGGCAAGTCCCATCACCACTTTTTCAGTTGCAATAGCTTTCTCGTATTGACACAACGGAGTACTCAACTTGTTTTCCTCGACAGTGGTAGCAACATCATCTTTTTCCTTTTCTAGCTCAATGGGTTGACTTCCTTCATTCCTGATCTCCTCCATATTATCTTCTTTCACCTTCTCATCCTCCTTCACCTCCTCAGACACTTCATCTTCATCCTTAAATTCCTTGAATGGATCAAAGTCATCCTCACAATTCACCATCATCATTCCTTCCACGATATCAGCCACCAGTGCTTGATTAACCTCTTCTCTCGTCTCTTCAACTTCAGCACTCCAATCAAAGTTAAATCAATGCGGTCTCTTTCTTATGACTCGCTTCCTTTTTACCCCCACTTGAAACTAACCTTGGAACTCCTGAATTACCAGGGTCAGTGACGCTTGGCAATGGACATTCACGTTTGAAGTGTCCCAACTGTTTGCAATTGAAACACCTCAGTTTAAACTTATCAAAACCCAGTTTGGAGTTAGAGCTTTGACTTCCAAAATTCTTTCTGCTAGTGCGCTCCATAAATCTTCGTGCTCTAAGTGTCAACATTGCCATTTGCCATTGAATGTCAGTCTCTTCA
This sequence comes from Flaveria floridana, assembly GCA_018326465.1. Taxonomy (NCBI): domain Eukaryota; kingdom Viridiplantae; phylum Streptophyta; class Magnoliopsida; order Asterales; family Asteraceae; genus Flaveria; species Flaveria floridana. The sequence continues at coordinate 8,826 of BJCO01636891.1, forward strand.
AGATCATCAGGGTCCACCTGATACATATCTTCCATCGTCATCCCTTTTCCTTTCAAATCCCCAGCTACAAGAGCTTCCTAACTCTAAATGAACATACCAAAAAGATCCATCGTCTCAGATGGAACAGAAGTTTCAACAGTCGCTTTCAAGTTCTGTAAGCCCCGTTTCCCGGACACCTCACAGTTGGTCATTCACAACAATAATTACATAAAACGTTACTTATTATAAATTTAAGCAGCGGAATTAATTTAACAAAAGCCATTCATGTCATTATAAACCCTGTTGTAAAGCAATACACCATGGTTTAATCAAGTTACAAAAATAATCGTTCAATTGCATTACAAAACAACAGTTTTATCAAGTATGAATGGGTGTCAGTCATGCCCCGCCAAGTAGCTTCACCCGCGTACCATCCTCAGCAACAATTTACCTGCCAAATGAAAAATGCATAAAAGTCAGCGTTGCTGAGTGAGTCCTAGTTTTTATAATAAAACATACTTTACTTTCGTTTGAAAACTATTCTTTACTTTTGCATGTGAACACACATCATACGTACACTTAGGTAATATCATTATTATCTTCATCATTCGTTCATTTCATGCTTTTATCATTATCTTTCCGAGTCTTTTGCAACAATAGGGTCGCTCACCTCATTAGCAATCTTAATGATTGCACTTAATCCGAGTCTTTTGCGACACAAAGTCACTCACCTCATTAGCAATCTCAATGACTGCACTTCATTCGAGTCTTTTGCGACAACAGGGTCGCTCATCTCATTATCAATCTCAAAGATTGACCCTGTATGCATCCTTTGGGGTAGCTAACCCGCATCACAGTTGAGCTAACGACAACAAGGTCGTGCACCTCTACATTTTTGCTTGCAAGACTTTCATTCATTCATTTACGTTCCACTTTTCCTCATCATTAATCTTTTACTTTATTAATGATAACACTTTCTGTTTTGATCATAAACATACCATGCAAAGCCATTCAATAATAATAGTATTAATAGCAATAATATTAGTATTAATAATAATGATAATGATAATAATAGGGAGTCATGAAAACAGTCATGATTATGCTTGGAGTTAGGCATTTAATAACCCCAGTCAACCGTTGTGGCAAAACCCTAATTGCACAGACTCCCAGAAAATTCCTGAAAATTTTCTAAGTGTTGGACACATGGGCCCTATTCGGACGCATGGGCCTCTCAAACGCATGGGGTCACTTAAGCGCATGGGAAGTCCAGACGCATGACTACTATTGGGGCGGTTCAACACTTAGACGTTTGGGAAATCCCAGACGCATGGGCACTATTCAGACGGCTTGACTCTGTTCAGGCGCATTGGCTTACATAACATTTTCTAAGGCAAATTTCAAACGGTTAGGGTACTGTTTAGGCGGTTGGGCATCAAATTTTCAATTAGACAACATAAATCAATCCTAATTCGTCCTAAATCAAATTTCATGCTTAGTACTACCATTCTAGGCATCATGACACATTCATAATCATAGTAATCACATCATTTACCCCCAAATCATACACCCATCCACATACACGTTCACACACACATACGGGTAGAAATATAATCTTATAAAACACATGCTCATGCATTTTCCAGCCCCAAAATTGTTAAAAACATGTTAAAAAGCGGATTCTAGAACTCACCTTAGTCTGTTTTCGGACTTAAACTTTTCTCTTGACCCTTCTTAGACGTTTTCAACACCTAAAACCCACCATAAACACACACATACGAACCCACACAAACATATGAGCACATAACCGAGACTAGAACTATTTATAACGTCACAAGACCAAGAATTCTTACCAAAAACTTTGAATTTCTTGTTGCTTCTAAAATTCCCAAAAGTTTTCTGCTCCCTCTCTCTCTCTAGAATCGAAATGGAAATGGTGTGTAGGCAAGAGTGGGCGGCCATGCCCACTTTTGTACCAACTTTTTGATATTTTTCCATTTTGCCACTTTTAACCCGTCTACTTGGGTTAGCTTACATTTTCTTTGTTTTCCTTAGCTTTTATTCTTTCTTTATACCTTTAAAAATAACCGGGTGTTACAAGTCCACCCCCTTATATAGGTTTCGTCCCCGAAACCTACTATTCTTCAAACAGATGAGGGTAATGCTACCTCATCTCTCCTTCAACCTCCCATGTAGACTCGGATCCCTTTCTGTGCTTCCACTGTACACGCACAAGAGGAACCACTTTATTTCTTAACCTCTTCTCCTTACGATCAATGATCGCCACTGGTTGCTCTACGTAATTGAGCCATTCATCCACTTCGATGTCCTCCAGTGGTACAGCCATGTCCTCATCTGCTAAACACTTCTGCAGGTGAGATACATGGAACGTCGGGTGAATTCCACTTAACTCATCTGGTAGTTCCAACCTATAGGCCACCTCTCCTACTCGCGTAATGATTCGAAAAGGCCCTATATACCTTGGGCTTAACTTGCCCCGCTTTCTAAACTGAATGACACCTTTTCAAGGTGAGACTTTTAACATAACCCTATCACCCACCTGGAACTCAATCGGTCTACGCCTCTTATCGGCATACGACTTCTGTCTATCCTTAGCTGCCTTCATGAAGGCTTTGATCTTTTCGAGCTTCTCCGGCGTAGCCTCAATCACTTCAATGCTCCCTAACTCCTTCTGACCAATATCACCCCAGCAAACGGGTGTCCTACTCTCCTACCATATAACATCTCGTAGGGTGGCATACCAATGATGGCATGATAACTGTTATTGTATGAGAATTTTGCTAACGGCAGATGGTCATCCCAACTTCCTCCGAAATCGATCACGCACGCTCGAAGCATGTCCTCGAGTGTCTGGATCATCCTCTTAGACTGACCGTCAGTCTGAGGATGATAAGCCGTGCTGATATGTAGTCTCGTCCCCATCGCATCGTGAAATTTCTTCCAAAACTTAGATGTAAACCGAGTGTCGCAATCAGATACAATAGACACGGGCACTCCATGACGAGCAACAATCTCTTTGATAAATAGATCCGCGAGCCTTTCGGAAGAATAAGTCTCTCGGATCGGTAGGAAGTGAGCACTCTTCGTCAAACGGTCAACTATCACCCATATAGCGTCATACCCTTTCGGGGTACGTGGTAGCTTTGTAATAAAGTCCATGGTGATATGCTCCCACTTCCACTCGGGTATATC
>BJCO01636894.1:0-17661 GCA_018326465.1 Flaveria floridana
CACTCAGCAACGCTGACGTTTTATGTATTTCCAGTTGACAGGTAGTGTTGCTGAGGATGGCGCGAGGCGGCTACTCAGCTCTTTTGGGATGACATTCTTTTGTTTGATGCTTTTGTGATGTAATACAACAATAGATATTTTGTAATTGATGTGCGTTGTATTAACTGGCAAAAGCATTTATCTTAAATTGAAAGTAAAAAAATTTAATGTTTCCGCTGCATGGTTTTAATAAGTTAATGTAAATATATGTTTTATGTGCGATGATAGGCCAGCTGTGAGGTGCCCGGGAACGGGGCCTTATAATCCGAGCTTTGTCAGCTTGAATTACTTTCCTTGTGAGCTCCCTGACCTCAGCTCTAATTGCCCCAGCTTTGTTGGCTACCCTCATGAAGAGACTACCCTCTTCCATTGTTTCAGCTCCAGCCCCCAACTTAATATGATTCTCACACAAGATCACCAAGTCCTGATCGTAAAAAGTGAAAAATTCCATTGGATAGAAAAGTTTATTCTCGGATCCTCCTTTCACTCTGATCACTGCTTCCCCTGTATTGTTATCATAAAACCACTTCTCAAACGCTAGCAGCCTCGGGGGAAGTGGATTTGGTACTTTCACTCTAGTCACTGTTTTAGCTGCCTTCAATCTCAGCACAATCTTGCCTTTGTCAGTGGCCCAATCTAGATCTTCCTTCGACCTCCTTCTCTCAGTTTTCATATATCCAAATGTATCAAAGTTTATCCGATAAACCTTTCTTTATCTCTTTCTCCAAAAGCTGGGCTCTTTCACTCATCTTAGCACCTAGAAGGGGAATTTCTGCTAACCTTCTTGGATCCCACCTGGGTAAAGTTTTAAAAGCTTTCCTTTTGTGTAGGTATGAGATTCCTCCTCCCCTTCTTTTGATCATATACAGTTTTAAGTCTGGGTTGAACTTCCAACTTAAAATCTTCTTGTCAAATTCCTTTCTGATTGGCTCCTTTAAGTTTTGGAAGAGGGGTGTGAGTTCCTCTGGCTCCATCCCCTTGACAAACCAGTCATGTTGATTTATCTCAAAGATATCTATTTCGGTCATGCCTGTCTGAGCCACATATGTCACTAGTCTCTCATCAAATATTCTGGCTCTGAGCTGTAATCAACTAGCAGTTTGTCAATCTCTTCCTCTTCATCAACTAACCTTATCTCAGGCTCTTTCCCTTTTTCTCTACCTTTTTCTTCGACAACTACTCCCTCTCCGGTTAAATCTTTCTCTATATCAAATCTCATATCTACAAATCTCGCCTCAGAAATTTTAATCTCTTCTTTAATCACCTCCTTCTCAACACCATTAGTTCCAGCACCTTCACCCACATCACCTACGCCAGCTCCACTTGTACCAACATCAAACCTTGTATCTGCAGCTCCACTCGGGCCCTCTCCTACCATTACTAATGATCCAACATTAAGGAATTCATATCTTGACATATCAGTAAGATCATTTAGCTCAGCTTCGGTTCTTTGATTTGGCAGGCCGACCGCTGCTTTCAGTTCATTCATTTCTTTAAACAATGTCTTTATGAGATCCTATTGATCCAACACCATCTTCTTCAGACCTTCAATGATTACATCCTTTTTCTTCTCCTTAAACTCTTGATTTACTAACTTTGTCTTCATCATACTCGGCTTATTTGCCACCGATGCACTAACATTTCTGATTACGTCCTGATCTAGCTTAGATCTAGCATCTTTTCTACTGGGTTGTTCTGAGAAGGTTTGTTGCTTGTGCTTTGTTCTTCTCTAAGCTACATTGAATGGTTCACTCTCTCCTACCCTTCTTTTACTTCTCCTCTCTTTCTGCACTCTTACCTCCTCCTCCACTTCTTCAATTTCTTCTTCAAAGTCATACTCTTTCTCCTTCGCATATCTTTTCATTTTCTTGATTGCTTCTTCTTTCTTTTCTCTATTTTCTTCTACATGCTTCTCCTCAGTCTCAATCAGTCTCCTGATGTATCTCCATCTTTCATGAGAATACATGTTTTCACACAGATATGTATTCTTTCTATTGAAATCATGTCTCACAGCTGCACAATCTGCAAAGATTCTAGAGTTCATCTGAGCCAGCATCTTGATTTCTCCATGTCTTGGTACGTTCGGAAGAAGATCATCAATTAGCATCTGTACAAATCTTGGATACAACAACCATTCCCGGCTATTCTGGAAAGTATACGATTTAGAGTGGTTCCAATATCATATTCGGCAGATCTCTAGAAATCTTGAACATGAAGAACGTATATAGTCGGTATTTAGGTGATGGAATAGTGAATAGGAGATTGCTTCAACAATCTGATACAGTCTTTGAAGCCTTCTGCCTTTGGATTGTACTCATTTAACAGAGTTACGATGTTGTACTTCTCGTCAAACTTCAAGTTAGCCATAATAACTGAAATGGAAATAGAAATGAGTTAGTCATCTACAGAAACAATAGATTGAATTATACAAACCAGAAGAAAAGTAGAAAAAAATTTATAGTTTTACTGGCAGCGAAACTGTAATTTCGCTCGAGCCAGATTATAGATTCGCTAAGTCTTGCGTGTCCAAGTATCATAGCGATTCTATAGTTTCGCTAAGTCAAAATTATAGACTCGCTTAGCAGAAATTCTAATTTCACTCAGATCATCTTATTCATTACGTGTTCAAGTGGATCTTATTTTGCTCAAAACGAAGCTATAGTTTCGCTAGAGAATGTACAATTTCGCCTAAAATCATTTTACAAGTTTATGTGTCCGGACGGTTTTATAGTTTCGCTGAAACTTCCCCAGCGAAACTATCAAGTGTGCTCGGACAACACAACACTATAGTTTCACTCGGGAACACTGAACTCTTGTTCAGATTCGCTAGAAAGTTAGTAGTTTCGTTGAATGAAGAACAACGAACCCTAACCTCAGCGAATCAGCCTAATCCGACAATTCAACGGTTAAGGATTTGATTAATCCTTAGTGTAACCCTCTCAATACCTACCTAAGCTCTTTTAAACACTTTGTTGCGACAGAAATCAATACAATGATAGACACAGAGATTCGCCTTCTTAAACTAGGGTTGCGAAACTATGAGCGATTGTGTAGATCTGTTCTTACACTGTGCAATATAACTCGCCTAGTTTCGCTGTAGCAAAACTATAGTTTTGCTCGGGAACACTGATTGAATCAGACGACTCACAAATGAGCATGATTACGGGCAAATCTATATATTTGCTCGGTGAATCTCTTAGCGAAACATTGTTTCGCTTAAGAAATTTAAAATTTCGTATTGATAAACATGTTCATGAATATAAATTCTTCATGCGTAATACCTACACCAATAAAAAAATTAAAATACCAAACAATTTTAAACATAAGCATAAAAATATGAACAGATAAAATAAAATAAAACAAAATAAAATAAAATAAAATAAAATAAAATAAAATAAATTTAAAAATTTAAAATTTAAAATAAAGTAAGTAATAAACTTATAATAAAGAGTAAAACAATATAATTGCATCTTTTTCTTGAAGAATTCCAGAGAGACAAGACTTGGCGAGATTGTTGATATGTTTGTCCACTTAAACCCATGCCTTATTCTTTTTAACGCGTAATCTGCTGTTGTCTTTATAATGTTTTAAGTTAATTTAAGAAACTCCAATAACTTGGTCCCCGCAGACATTTGGCAAAGAACTCATCTTGACATCAAGGTTTATTGAGTGTAATTATTGATTTTGCTTGAATAGTTCAGAGTTGACACTGATGCATACATATGGTAAAATGATTATTGACGAGACACTTTACTATTCAGACTCTATAACTGATGAAAACAGCTCCAGGTCTATACTCACATATAACAGAGGAGATGATCATCTTATTCCAAAAGATGAAAACTTCAAGTCAATGCTCACACATAGTAGAGAAGATCATCTAAGGTGTTGATGAGAGTTTTAGGTCAATGCCTCCGCATAGCTATGAAGATAAACACGCATTTTATTTTTCTACTTGGGCTAAAGGATTGATAAAATCTTAATAACCTAGACCTAACACAGACTTTGAACAGACTTAAGACAGAAATCAGCCACTCTCAACCAAGTTTTTTGACGAGACTTTGTATCTTTGTGCAGACCAAAGTGTCATGAGAATGATCCGTATCACCGAGTTCTTGATCTTTAGTTTGGCTGCACAATCACTGTTTACTTCATTTTCAGTCTGAGTCTACCATTCATACAAGCTGTTGACCTCTTTCTAACTTCTTTTTCTAGGGTTCCTGAGAAGGCAAAATTTTAAAAGGTTGTTCTCCCCCTAAATTTCTATTTAAATACTATATAAGAGAAATATATATATATATATATATATTAATATATATATATATATATATATTAATATATATATATACATATATATATATATACATATATTGTAAAATATTATAATAGTGACAAAATATGGGATATCAAGATTTATCAGAAGGTGTAGATCAACATAAGACTTTAAATAAAATTTACAATTATTTTTCACACACTTTATTTTAAAAAGAGTTTTTAGAAAGATATTAAACCCAATATAATGATCTGTTCATAAAAACAAGATTTATCAAATGTTTTTCTGAAAAGATCTGCTCTTTGATCTTTTGTGTCTGTTGGTATAATATCTATGAAACCCTTTTTCTGTGCATCGCGGATTGCATGAATCTTTGTTTCAATGTGATTGGTGCGAGTGTGATGAATTGGGTTTTTGGCAATTCCAATTGCAATTTCATTATCACAAAAGAGTGATATATGAAGGAAATTGATGCCATAATCAATCATTTGATGCTGGATCCAAAGCACTTGGAAGCAGCAACTTGATGCAACAACGTATTTAGCTTCTCCTGTTGATAAAGATACAGTTGTCTGCTTTTTGCTTTGCCATTAAACAAGACAATCCCCAAGATATTTACATCCGCCAGTAACTGATTTCCGATTGATTTTACAACCCCGTGATCACTATCAGAATAGGCATGTAAATCAAAATTCCCTACCTTTAGATACTAAAGACCCAAATGAGAGGAACCCTTGAGATACCGAAAGATTCGTTTTACAGCCTTTTCCCTTCAGGTTATCTTGAAACCGGGCGCAATATCCATAGCGAATGTAATATCAGGGCTACTTGCAGTGAGATACATGAGAGACACGATCATAGAGCAATAACGATGAGCATCTACGGGTGTCCTATTATCATCTGGAGTTAATCATGTTTAAGCAGTGAATGGGGTGAGTACAGGAGAAGCATCATCCATCTTGAATTTCTTGAGAAGAACATACTTTTCTTGATGAATCAGAATGCCATCAGGCTTTTGTTCAGCCTACAATCCCAAGAAAAAGCATAACTCCCCCCATCATGCTCATTTCAAAGCGATCCTTCATCACTTCTTAAAACTTTCTACACAGTTTCTCATTTGCTGACTTGAAAATGATATCATTAACATACACTTGAACAATCAGCATTTCACCATCAACTTCTTTCTTGAATAGTGTCATATCGATAGTGCCAAGAGAGAAGCCTTTGGTGAGCAGATATGTTAGGTCTAGAGTTTTGTATAGGTTTAGTTTCTTGAATCAATTATTGCATTAACTTTTATAACCTTCCACCATTATGTATGTAATACATGTGTATAGGTTAACTCATATATTCTGTGTTGTTGTATATGTATGTTGCAAGAAAAATCATGAGTATTAGCCAATTTCAAGAAATTGACTAAGTGTTGGAAACATCTACGGATGAACAATTTTGTTCCGCCGTAGATATTTTGGAACAAATCAAGGATTCAGTAGAACTCTTACGGAAGAAGAAATCTCCTACGGAAGACAAGTGTTCCTGCTGAAGAACAATAATACATGCGGAATATTAATTTGATATATAAATATATCAGGTCAATAGAAAACTCTAAAGTTAAAAGTAAACAGGTACGGATGACTTATACTTTAGTCAGAGAATGTCGGATAAGAATATTCTCTGAGTAACTACCTTGCCCCAATAAGGAAGTTATAGTTTCCAAATCAGTAAGCCCTAATCCTATAAATACAAGGCTTAGGTACACAATTACGCAGATTGATTGCAATCAAACCCTAGCAATATTTAATGAAAAACATCAATATAGCATTAGAACCCTAACATTAGCAAGATCATTCATTTTTTATTGTAACCATTAGTCAATATTTAATGAAAAACATTTTATATATTTATGTCTGTTCTTCAGTTGTTATTCAGTTGTTTCGTTGGTTTGATTATTGAGTTTGTTCTTCATGATATATATTTGTTTTTTTATTCATATTTATTCAGTTAATCAAACAAAAAAGTAATGGTAATTCCACGGTCATTGTTTTGTTAATACCTAAGCTGATAATTCCCTGGATGATTCTTGGATTCACAGGTGGTATCAGAGCCAAGTGCTCATTGATTTAGATCAGTTGATCTATCAGCATTAATTTTGTTTGATTACTTTTGTATATCACTATATCTATCAAGTTTTTTATTAGATCTATTGATTTTCATTATAAAATTGTTTTAGGGTCTGTTCATATGTTTGAAGGTATTAAACTCATCATCGATAGTGTTTTTGAACAAAACAATTAATTCACTTATCGTGATTATCTAACTAATAGATATTAACGATATTTGAATTAACAAATTGATGCAATTATTGAAGTTATCTAATTGAGCAAGCGGACACTGTTTTATTACCTGATCAACTCAAATCTATATTAAACTTGTTTTAATTCATAGATCTGAGTTATTGTTCCGTTGATAACAATTATTTAAACCTTATTTGAACATAGGTAACATTAAATATTCTCAATTAAATTTTCAAAAGAGAATTTATTGAGATTTTTAAGTAATTGTGACATAACTATCTTAATTAATTGATAAGTAAGAGGTTGTCATCAATTATCAAAACATGAGTAATTCAGTAGTTGGATCAACCTACCAACCCCCTAAGTTGGAGAACAAAGCTAATTTTAAAACATGGAAAATCGTTTTAGGAACCATGTAAACTGTACTGATTCTAATATGTGGAATTCAATCACAGAGGGTCCATACATTCCACCAGCTCTAGGACCTGATTATAAAGATAATGATCAGCTAATTAGTCTAAAGGATTTATCACCTGAAGATGCAAAGAAGGTCAAAGTCAATATCAGAGCCTATAGTATGCTTACTATGGCTTTGCCTGAAGACCTTCTTGTTAGGTGTGAAGCATATAAAACAACAAACTCACAGTGGAAAACTTTGCACACCCTGTGTGAAGACAGTGATGAAATCAGAATCATCAGAAAGGATACACTCAGATCCTAATATGAAACATTCCATCATATTGAGGGTGAAATTGTTCCTCAACAGCTACACATGTTTATGCATCTTGTGACTGAGATGTGCATTTTGGAGCTCAGGTATGATAATGATGAACTTAAAAAGAAGATGCTCCATACTCTACCTAAGAGTTGGGCACAAATAGTATCAATGTTCAAGAACACCATTGACTTAAAAGCTATTGGGCTTGATACTCTGGTGGCTAAAGTTGAAGCTATTAAACTTGACGAGAAAACAAGAAATTAGAGCATGAAAGCACCTATAGCCCCATATCACTTTAAAGAATCAGAAAGTGTGGGGAGTGCTGTCATTTCAAATAAAGATAATGACAGCTCTTGTACAATGAGTGATGAAGAAGAAGAAGCTGAGCTTTATGCATCAAGACCAGCCAGATCATCTAAACATCATTCCAGCAACAAATCAAATGGCAAAAAGGATGATGAAAAGAATTCAACTTCTAAGGGATCATCCTTAAATAACAAAAGCAACAATAGTTCAGAACCAATTACAATGGTTATTGATTATGATGAGCAGAAAGCAGCATTTGCAGCATTCAGCTCAAGCTTCAAAGCATACCTGGGGAGCACTTTAACTCCAGCTCATTTTTGCCAGCAAGAACTAGAAGAACTTCATCCTGATGAAGTAGAAGAGATGGATTTGCAGTGGCAGATGGCGTTGATTGCTTATAGGGCAAGATGAATCTGCGGAGAAACAAAGGCCTATCTGCTCCGGGGAGAACAACAAAGATAGGTGTTAATAAATCAAAAGTGAGATGTTTCATGTGTAATTTATATGGACACTTTTCAACGGAGTGCAATCAGCAATCCTTATCTCAGCAACAATTTCAACATTCTCAACATCAGCAACAAAATCATCAAGCAAATCAAAGGTCTTTCAATCAACCATGGCTCACCAACTCATCCCCACCAACCATAAGTACATCTGCAGCAAGCTCAAGCAAGAACCAAGAGACTGGATTAATCATCTTACAAGATGGTACTTATGACTGGAGCTTGCATGAGAAGGAAGGTTTAGAAGAAAATAAAGCACTCATGGCAAACATGGAGAACAAAGTCCCACCACTGTCAAGATAGGTAAGGGAAAGATTATGTTCATCCAGCTGCATTAAGGAAGTTGAGAGATATAGAACTCATGCTCAACAACTTGCCAATAAAGTAAAAGAAACATTAGTGTTAAATGAATCTCATGTAAGGGAACATAAACTTTATCAAATAAAGATCACATCCTTACAAAAAGATTTAGATAAACTTGTTTCAGAAAATTATAATTTAAAGGCACAAGTTGAGCATCTGACTACATCCTTAACAAAATCAAAGACAGAACATGTAAGTGAAACTTCAGAAGTTTTAACTTTCATTTCAACAATATGAGAAGTTATTAAATTCTCATATTGAATCATAAAACAAATCAGGTTTGGGTTTTCATAATGTTCCACCACCTGTAAATAACAATTATACCACATTACCTAATTCTATGACTAATAGCTTATCAAATCATTTTGTGCGAAGCACCAATAATACAGTTAAAACTAATAATAATCAAGTGGAAAATGGTGTTGATTCTAAGGTGAGTGAAACTAAAGCAACTGATTTTAGAAGTATCATAACAAGATGAATCAAATTTTGATTTTGATGGATGTGATGATCTGTTTGAGCCAGATGATCATGTTGAACAACATGGTGATGATAAGGGTAAGGGAAAAAGTTTGGTGTTTGAACCTTCAATACCAAAAGCACATGAAGAAATCAAGGTACCTTATCCACCTCAACAAAGAAACTTACTGAAGACTATCTACAAAAGGATAACTCAATTAAATGCTGGAATTCAAGAGCTAAACAAGCAGCAAGTCAACCAACCAACATCCACAAGGTCAGAAGCTGAAGCAAGTGTTAGTTCTACGGAAAAACTACTTATGCAGAAAAGCTTCGCCAAATCAAAGAAATCTTTGGCTGAATCTTCAACAATGAAAAGCACTAGCAAGAAATCTATGAAGACTGTGCTTCATCAATATAGATTAGCTACTAAACCATCCAAACCATTTGATATTATGTACGGAAGTGGAAAAGATTTTTCAGTAGCAAAACTTGACAAAAGCTGAAAGAGTATAAAAAACAGGTGAAAATTAAGAAGCTTGAACAAAAGGTGATGCAGAAGACAAATATTGCAACTGGTGTGATATGACCAATCATAACACAGAAGATTGCTACTTCAGCAGTTATTGCTCTATTTACTACATGAACAACCATATGACCTCAGACCGCTACTTCAACAAGCATTGTGCAATCTGCAACAAGAATAATCATTCAACTCAAGAATGCTACTTTAACAAAAGTAATAAAAATAAAGTTCCTAAGAAGAAGCAGTCTGAGACAAATGAAGCAGAATCACAATTTGATGAAAGCATAAGGGAGTCAAAGGGACCAAAGACAAAATCAAAGATCAAGGCTGAGAAAACGAAGAAGATAGCTACTGCTGGTGATCTAAAACAATAAAAGAGTGAGAAGGTGAAACATCTATCAGTTGCATCTAATGCCCAACAAAAGAAGAAGGAAAAACAAAAGTCTCAAAGCAGGACACGACACAAAAAGGTGGATTTGAATGATAAATTAACAAATTCTAATGAGACATTCTATGACAAGTTTGACAAAGGTATTCAAGCACCAAGGTCACAGTCAAAGGATGCTGAAACCTTTTTCAACAAAGGATTCTCAGTAACCGGCAATGTGAAGACAAATAAAGGAAGGGTGCAAGAAGAAGTGACTAAGACACGAGTTCAAAATGTCTCAAGTCAAGCTTCATCAGAATCATCCTTACCACCACAAACAAAACAAAATAAATCAATTGAATCTAAAGTCAAACCTGAATCATCAAGAGTTATTCAAGAAGGAGTGACAATTTTAGACACACTTGGTCAGCCCAAGCTCATTAATGCTTGCATTCCCCATTCTAATTGATTTATTTTATGTGTAGGAACATACATGGAGGGCTGACAATAAGTGGTATGTTGACAGTGGATGTTCCAGGAATATGACAGGAAACTGTTCTCTCATCCATGATTTCAAACACAAAAATACTTCTTATGTTACATTTAGTGGGGATAAGAAGGGAGGTAAAATTATAGGTGAATGTATTATAACCAATGGGATGCTTAAATTTGAGAAAGTGAAATTTTATGAAAATTATTTACTCAGTGTTTCTCAAATTTATGATCAAAACTATACCACTTTATTTGATAAAACTCACTGTTACATTCTTAAACCTAGTTTGCAAATCCTAGAAGATTTCATCCTTCTTAAAGAATAAAGAAAAGGAAACACATATGTTTTGGATATGAACAACACATATTTAAAATCAAATGAAACTTGCCTAATTTCTAAGTCATCATGAATATCAACTGTGGCATAGAAGGCTGGTTCATTCTAGCATGAGGTACATGAATAGACTGGCTAGAAATGACTTAGTCATTAGCCTTCCTAAGAAAGAATTTAAAGGTTCTACTAATTGTACTTCATATTACAAAGGTAAACAACATACGGTGTCACACAAATCAAAAGCAGTAAATAGAAATATAAACACCACTCAAATTGTTTCACATGGATCCTTTTGGTCTAACCAATGTGATGAGCATTGGAAAAAGGAAATATTGTTTGGTGATTGTTGATGATTTCACTAGATTCAAATGGGCCTTTTTCTTAACAAATAAGAGTTCATCACTAAACTTGAAAATCAACCTGATTTAAAGGTAAAAATCTATAGAAGTGATCATGGATCTGAATTTCTTAATTGTCTTCTAGATACCTTTTGCAGCAACAAAGGCATAGCACGACAGTTCAGTGCACCAAGAACTCCACAACAAAACGGAGTTTCTGAGAGAAGAAATAGAACTCTCATTCACATCTGCCCATTACCTTTCGGCTAAAGCAGTGAATACAGCCTGCATTGTTCAAAACAGAATATTAATTGTTAAAGAGCGTAACAAAACACCTTATGAGCTTTTGTTTAAATGAATACCTTTTATAGGCTATCTTAGAGCTTTTGGGTGTCGTATGTCTATGTTAAACACCAAGGAACACTTAGGAAAGTTTTTAGAAAAATCTTATGATTGTTTCTTTGTTAGTTATTTATCAACATCTAAATCATATGGAGTTTACATTCCATACCAACACATTATAGAAGAAACACCTAATGTCTATTTTGATGAAACATAATTTACCAAATCTATGATAGGTTCATCATGGTTGTTTGATATAGATGCTTTCACGAATTCTTTTAACTCTGGTTATTTGAATGCTGCAGGTTCTATGGATACTAGTTATCCTTATGTGCCTCTAACAACGAGTGAAGTGCCACTATCTGTGGATCCACCAAGACCTCCTACACTCACTTCATGTGTTGTAGATCTTGGCCCACCTTCATAATTAAGTAATGCACTATCTGATGGAAATACCACTTTAGCCACTCAAGAAGTGAATGAAGTATCAGCAGATGTTAACTCTACTTCAGTGGATGTTCATACAGTCTCTCGAGATGTACCCAATACTTCCGTAGATACCCCATCTACAATTGGTGATGTAGAAGTTCCTTCAACTGAAATTCCAAATGCTTTAGAACAACCACCAAATCCATTAACAACATCAGCAGATCGAAAACTTACATCCGTAGATGTTTCTACAACTCCTACGGAAGTTTAGACTACATCTGCTGAAGCACAAAATCAGGAAAATGGCACTAATACAACATCATTTCATAATGTAGAAGACTTTAACTACTTTGTCAATTCTTCCTCTCAGTTGGATAAATTTCCATCTGCACCTATGACCAACTTGGGCATTTGCATTCCAGTCGCATCTACTACTACCACCAAAATTCATAAGAATCATCTAATTGACAACATAATTGCTGATCTTCATGAAAGAACCACAAGAAATAAAGGGGGAGGAGGAAACATTTGTCTCTTCTCCTGCTTTCTCTTTCAAGTGGTTCCACCTAACATCTCAGTTGTACTTAAAGATAACAGCTGGATTGAAGCTATGCAAGGGGAGCTTCAACAATTCAGAAAGTAGAAAGTCTAGAATCTAGTTGACTTGCCAGATGGCTAATATCCAATTGGTACTAAATGGCTTTTCAAAAACAAACTACATGACAAAGGAATCATTGTAAGAAACAAAGCCAGGCTGATAGCACAAGGCTATACTCAAGAAGAATGAATAGACTATAATGAGGTATTTGCTCCTGTTGTAAGGATTAGAGCTATCGGAGTAGCCTATGCTTCCTACAAGAAATTCACAGTTTACCAAACGGATGTGAAATGTGCTTTCTTATATGGTAAGATTGATGAAGAAGAGTATCTTTCTCAACCTCCAGGCTTTGAAGATCCGGACTATCCTCACAGAGTATACAAGCTTGACAAAGCTTTATATGGCCTTCATTAGGCCCTAAGAAAGTGGTATGAGACACTCTCATCCTTCATGCTAAAGTATGAATACAAAAGAGGAACTATAGATCAGACTCTCTTTCTCAAACATGAACATCAAGATCTCTTGGTGGTGCAAATATATGTTGATGACATTATATTTGGATCAATAAATAAGAGATTGTGTGAAGAATTTGAATCATTGATGAAATCTGACTTTCAGTTGAGTTATATGGGAGAGCTAACTTTCTTTCTCGGCTTGCAAGTTCATTAAAAACCAGATGGCATTTTTATCAATCAAGAGAAGTATATTCATCAAATACTAAGGAAACACTCTCTTGTTGATACAACTTCATGCAAAACACCAGCATCCACCATTGATAAAATTATACCTGATGCTATAAGGAAGTCTGTAGATCAAAGACTATATAGATCAATGATAGGATCATTAATGTACTTAACTGCAAGCAGACTTGACATTATGTTTGCTGTTTGTGTTTTTACTTGGTACCAATCAGATCCAAAGGAATCACATATGAATGTTATGAAGAGGATATTCAGATATCTTAAAGGGAAGCCAGCTCTTGGCCTTTGGTATCAAGAAGGAGAATTCAATCTCTACTCCTATTCAGACAATGATTTTGGAGGATGTAATAATAATAGAAAATCCACAACTGGTGGATGTCAATTTCTAGGACCAAGGCTTGTCTCTTGGCAGTGGAAGAAACAAACAAATCGAACAAGCCATCAATCCTTGGTAATGGATACCGATTCTTCACCGTCAACTTGTTCAACTCACGGTAGTCTATGCACATCCTCATACTACCGTCCTTCTTCTTCACGAACAAGACCGAAGTACGCCATGGAGAGATACTCGGTCTAATGAACCCCTTATTGAGCAACTCCTGTAGTTGCTCCATCAATTCCTTCATCCCTGAAGGATCCAAACGATACGGTGCCTTACCAACAGGCTGAGCACCGGGTATCAAGTCAAATTGGAATTTGATTTCACGATCTGGTGGCACACCTGATAAGATCTTTGGGAATACATCTGGAAAGTCACACACCACCGGTACATCGGACAATTATGGTGTTGACGTGTCCACATCTTTTATGTAGGCCAGATAGGCACTACATCCCCGTCTCAGGCATTTTTCCACCACCGCCATCGAAATAACTTTCGGAATCGTTATAACTCGATAACCATCTATCGTCACCAAACTCCCGTCAGGCGCGTTCAATCTAATCATCTTCTTGCGACATACAATGTTCGCCTCGTAGTCCGCTAACCAATCCATTCCTAGGACTACATCAAACCCGCCTAAGGTCATCACAAATAGTCTAGCAGGAAACTTATGACCTTCTAGTTATATGTCACAACCCTCAATCAAGTCAGAAATCCTTGTAGACTTACCTATAGTAGTTTCTAAATCAAAGGGCTCATCAATACATCTACTAATAATAGTCAAATTAGCACGGAAAGTAGGAAAAATAAAACTTCTACTAGCACCTGAATCAAATAACACAGAGGCAAGAGTTGGTTTACTAGAAACGTACCTGACACAACATCAGGGTCCGTCCTAGCCTCCTCCCTGGTCATGGTAAAAGCTATGGCGCTCGCCTTCTGCCCTTCAGTCCCAGTCTTCTTCTTTGATCCGGAACTCTCAGCCCTTGGCTTCTTGCATTCCCTGCTCATGTGACTCTCTCCACCACATTTAAAACATCTAGCTACACGATAGTCCTTTGCTATATGCCCTGTCCTCCCACACTTCAAGCATACATTCTATCCCTACCTACATTCTCCGGTATGCTCTTTTCCCTATTTTCCACACCTCTTCGACCCCACACTGAATGTGACCACATGTCGGTCATCCACCCGTGCACTCTTGTTGTTTGCCGGAGCACCACCTCGTCCAAACAGCTTCCCGTTCCAGTTCCGATCACCACCACCTTTCTTACTCAACTCAGCAACCACAACCTCCCCTTTATCATACAGTCTTCCTGCTAAATCAACCACCGACCTAAACGTGCTCGGTCGGGCAACGATCATATGCCTATAGATGTCGGCCGGTAAGCCTTGAATGTATCTCTTGATCTTCTGTGACAAGGGTGTCACCTGATCCGGAACTAGCCGTGCCATCTCGTTAAACTTGGTGGTGTATTGTTAATGTGTCATTATTCCTGCTTCCATATGCAGGAACTCTCTCACCACCTTGAACAACTCCCGGTGAGGATAGTACTCCTCAACACCAACTTTTTCAGCTCATTCCACATCATCCTACCAATTGCCCTACTACCCTTGGCTTGGACAATGTTGTCCCACCAACATAGAGCCGAGTCCAAGAATGAATGAGTGGCAAACTTCACCTTCTTATCCTCCCTACACTCGCTGATATCAAGCACAACCTCCATCTCTCTTACCCATCGATGGGCAGCAGCAGCAGTACCATTGCCATTGAAAGTTGGGGGCTAGAATCTTTGGAATGCCCCATAGTTACAGCCTCGTGCTGCCTTCAGCACAGGCTCTTCTTCCTCCTCCTCGTCAAAACCGTCTCAGTCTCCGGTTGTTCCCCTCTACCTGTGGGTCTTCTCTTTTCCTTCCTCTCTCCTTCCCTAATAGCTTTAATCACTTCGGTCACCACAGATGGCATGATCCTCTACATGACTTGATGAACCTCTTCTACCACAGCCTCTTTCACCAAGGCCCTTAAGTTAGCACTCTCATCACCACCTTCCGGATGATGGGTCTCAAGCCCTTCATGAGCCACTTCCAAAGCTATTAGCCATCCTCTCATGACCCGTGGTCCAGTACCACGCCACCACAACCTCCACCTCGAGAAGCATTCAAAGATCTACCACCAGCCATCCTCTAATACACTATAAGATTCAAACACTAACATGGTCATTCAAAAGAAAATCTTAATTTATGTTAAATATAGTAAGTCCCTAATTATAGTTGCCAGTTGTGATTAGCCACTTACTTTACTCTTCATACCCCAAGCATTTCCTATCCTGACTATAATATGCACACATAATACCGGTTAATATTTAAGAAAATACCTGATGGCACGTAGCTACTTGGACTGGCATCCCTTCCTTTTGTCCCATTCTCAGTTTAAGTTTAGGTTTCTTTTGAAAATATTTACCCATTTCACTTAAACTTTGGCTCTGACACCAACTTGTAAGGCCCCGTTCCAGGGCACCTTACAGTTGGTCATTCATCGCACATAAACCATATATTTATTTAAAACATTGTAGTGGAATTTAATTAAAACCATTTCATATATTAATGAACGCTTTTGAAAAAATACAATGTAGTTAACTGTTACAAAATATCATAATTTGCATTACATCACAAAAACGTCATTGTTATACAAATGGATGCCATCCCAAAAATGTAAAGTAGCTGTCCCGTGCCATCCTCAATAACAATCACCTGCCAACTGGAAAATGCATAAAAGTCAGCGTTGCTGAGTGAGTTCTAGTTTTATAAATAAAATACCTCACTTATCATTCAAAAGCATTCTTTACTTTCATATGTGCTCATACATCATACGTACAAATAGATAATCTTATTATTATCTTCGTCATCGTTCAATAACTTTCGTTCATTCATCATCAAACGTCATCATTATCATTCATTATCTTCCTTACCATATTTTACGTACATTCACCTTTATCTTCCTCATATTCCGGCCCAATGCCACGGGTTATACCCACCGTCATGCATAAAGCGGGTACTGGGCCGAAGTCTATAATTAGACTCCCATACATTGTGCTTGGTGGCCTGACCACAGTATCGGGGTAACTTCATTCAGACCAATGCCATGTGCTATACCCCATCATCATGCATAAAGCGGGTACTGGGCCGAAGTCTATAATTAGACTCCCATACATTATGCCCGGTGGCTTGACCACAGTATCGGGGTAAGTGGCAAGATCCCATACGTATTGTCAATCACAAGGATTAGACCCCGGTGTGCATCCTTCCGGGATAGCTAACCCATACACAGTTGAGCTAACACCCTTCATTGGGTGTGAACCTCCATACATTGCTTGCAAGACTTTTCTTACATTCGTTCGTTCATTAGTGCATGCATTCATTCTTTCTTTATGTTTCACATATCATTAACATTAACTTTGATTTACTTTACATAATACTTCATGTTCATTTCATACTCATAATACGTGGGTCACAGAATAATACATAATAAGGAACATAAGGAAACATATCATACTTAAGCACAACTTTGTCACACATAATCATACATAACATACATCATGCATCATTCATACACACAAACAAGCACATGCACAGCAAGTACAAGACATCATAGAACATTACAGACCCTGTGTGGAATAGCGGGGGTTCAGGGGCGGCAGCCCCTAACAGCGGGGTCCTAGGGGTATCAGCCCCTAGTGGGGGTCCTGTTAAAACCTTGGTCATTTAAATTGTATATTTAGTATGCATTTTCAGCCACAAAAGAATTTAGAAAAATATTTCTAAGTATTAGGCGCATGAGCACTATGCAGGCGCATGGGCACTACGTAGGCGCATAGGCACTATGCAGGCGCATGGCACTGTGCAGGCGCATGGTCTTCTGGACGTAAGGGAACACTTAGGCACATGGGAACGTTCTGGGCGCATGGGCACTATTTGTAACACCCGGAAAATTTTCTAATCGAGTCGAGTGATAGTGATGGGCTCGGATGAAAACCATTTAATAAATATAAAATGGTTGCGGGTATTACACCGAGTTAACCCTTCGAGTCACGAGTTTAACGAGTTTGGGGTCCCGGGAACGCCTGGCATATAAATAGATGGACCAGCTGAGCAACTCTCATTTTCACTCAAACGCCCATTCTAGAGAGAGAAAGTGTAGAG
>BJCO01636896.1:0-10182 GCA_018326465.1 Flaveria floridana
GGTGGTGCTATTGGTCGGTGCCGTTCAGTGCTTCGTGGGTTACTTTCTCATGTGGCTCTCCGTCACCGGTGCGATTGATCGGCCGCCGGTGTTGGTGATGTGTGTGTTTGTGTTGTTGGCTGCTCATGGAGTCACGTTTCTTAACACTGCTAATGTTGTTACTGGTGTCATTAACTTTCCTAATCACAGTGGCACCATTGTTGGCATTATGAAGGTCATCACTCTAATCGTTTAATTTTTTTTGATGCTTTAGATTCTTTTTAAGTGATTAGATAGTTAGATGTTGGAACCCATTTGTATGCACACCAAGTGTTTGATTGTTTGCCTCGTAGAAGTCGCTTTATAAGCACAATGATTAGTGATTTCTATGCCAACAATCTTACATCTTGTAGCATTTTATTACCTTAAAGCTTACATTTTTGTCGATCTTTCTTTGGAAGATTAAAAGAATGTGGCTCAATTTTGGAGTTAGGTTTAATCATCTGACCTCAGAAGCCAATATGTGGTTTAAAGAATGTGCCTCAGTTTTGACATCTGGTCTTATGACTAGTAATATGTTGTGCTAACTGAAGGATTTAATCTTTGATTAAATGAGATAATTATTATTATTAGTTTTATTAATTGTTTGGTTGAGTTCGTATTAGACTAGGATTGAGCTTGTTTAATCATTTGATAATCTTTTTAACAGCTAATTATTTGATATTTAATAGTGTTTGAGTTGGGTTGAGTTCGTATTAGACTAGGGTCTTGTGATTGAGTCACAAATAAACATGTTTTGGTGTGTTGCTCGACCAGTTTTCCGATACAAACCAAAAATAGTTACTAAATGAATTCGTATGCAATGATCATCATAATGATTAATGATCTTGGGATGTCTGAACAGGGGTTTCTTGGCTTGAGTGGAGCTATACTACTTCAAGTATATCAAACAGTTTTCAACGCTGGACCGACCCCATACATTCTGATGTTAGCTTTGCTTCCGTTTATAAACACTTTGCTGTTCATGTGTAGTGTAAGACCTTATGAGACAAATGAAGTTAACGAAAAGAGAAATCTTGACGGTTTATCACTTCTTTCCATTATCGTTGCAGCATATCTCTTCACCCTTATAGTCTTAGAGCAAGCAATTACTTTAAGTTTGCCACTACGCATAGTTATCGTCTCTGTGCTTGTTATTCTGCTGGCATCACCTCTCTATGTTGCAGTCAAACCACGGTCAACCCAAAACTTTGAAGAAACGGATACTAACTGGTTACTTAACAATGTTTCAAGTAATCAAGATTTCATAGAAGAACACAACAAGAATCTGCTGCAAGCGATTTGTACAGTTAACTTTTGGTGTTTGTTTCTTACAACAGTTACTGGTATGGGTACGGGCCTAGCCACTGTAAACAACTTAGCCCAAGTAGGCGAGTCCCTCGGTTACACCTCTTTTGAAACTAGTACTCTAGTCTCATTATGGAGCATTTGGAACTTTGCGGGGCGGTTTGGTGCAGGCTATGTCTCGGACCACTTTCTCTATAAAAAGAAATGGGCTAGACCTGTGTTCATAGCCATTACTTTGGCACTTATGAGTGTTGGACATTGTGTGATTGCTTCTGGTTTGCCCGGAGTTCTTTATGTGGGTTCTGTTTTGGTGGGTGTATGTTACGGTTCACAGTGGTCGTTAATGCCAACAATTGCTTCTGAGGTTTTTGGGGTTTTGCATTTTGGGACGATATTTAACACCATTACGATTGCAGGCCCGATCGGATCTTATGTTGTTTCTGTGAGGGTGATTGGTTATATTTATGATAGGGAAGCAGCTCAGGGAGGGACAGAATACTGCATCGGAACTCACTGCTTTCGTTTATCATTTCTTATTATGGCGTTTAGTACATTCCTAGGTTTTATCGTTGCCATGGGGTTGTTCTTACGAACAAGAAGGTTTTATGAACAAATTGTACTTAGAAGAGATGGAGGTTGTAACTGAATTGAACAGCAAGGGCTTGTTGTTCAGAAATAAATGAAAGCTTATTCTTGTATAAAATTATCTATAGTTAGTTTTTAACGTTCAAAGTATTGACTATTTCAGGTAAACTAGAGTTGATTCCCTGACGCTCGTTGCGCGTCTTAAAATCGACCCTTGAATAAACATACCAGAATAGTGTGCGGCTCAGAACCGGCTGTCGGTTACGACTGTTGGACGAAATGACCACCATGGCCACGGTGACCGACGCCATTTTTAGTGTATCATCACAGCCACAAATCAATAAAAAATAACGTCTCAAATGAACATACGTTCATCAATCATCATCATTGACGAAATGCACCAAGCATATGCAAACCCAACAACAATCCAAAAGTATCAGAGAGTAACCAAAGAAACAAAAAACCCAAAACAAACTTCCTAAATGATGTTGTTTCACAAAGGAAATCGCCACCAACACCAGATTTAGGATAAACATGTCTCTCAGATGTGGCCTGCACATCATCATTGAGCAACCCAGAACCATTAAACGACAGCTGACACAGATGACGTATAGAGATCACTGGCGGTGATTCTCAAGACGAAGGTAAGCGGCGCCGGTCAATGAAATCGTTGGGTGACCATTGGCGCTCACCGCGACATTGGCGCCACCTAAGGCGGCACACACAGGCCACCGGCGGTGTCTATCGCGACATTCTTAGATGGTCGGGCGGCGAGAACAACCTGTCACACCACCGTGGCCACATACCCTAGTCGAGAACAAAACATCGTTTGCTATCACGTCAAGCGGCAAGGAAAGTCGAAACATCACCGTCACCGCCTCCCATCAGCACGACCACCGCCATCTGTACAAAATCCAAGAATAAAGGGATAAGGAATCTGTACGCGATGCAAACCAAGGGGCAAATGTGTAACCGGAGACGACAGTGAGAACCAAGGGGCGAATGTTCAGCCGGAGCAAGTGGCTGACCGGAAACCTCCACCAGCCGGCAGGCGGAGATCATCGGCGGTGGATCTAAGGATGGAGATAGGCGGCTGCGGCGGTAGAAACAACGACCGGATGACCGGCCGACACAACGCCAACTGAGGTGGCATGCAGACACCACCAGCGGCGCCATCACCCCTGCCGACAACAACAGCCGGAAACCCACCGACCAACCCCACCGCCATCTGCACCCACACAAGCAACTCTTCTCTTTGAGAACATTACCCTATATATGAAGAAGAGGTAGGCGGTAAGATGCAAACCTCATAAATTATAGTGGCCAAATCATAAAGCCAAAGAAAGTAACTGCTTATAAGTTGTATATATATGAAGAAGAGGTAGGGGGTAAGATGCAAACCTCAAATTATAGTGGCCAAATCATAAAGCCAAAGAAAGTAACTGCTTATCAAGTTGTAAATTTCATATATAGGGTAATGATACATTAACACCCACCTTCTCAAAATCATGATCAGATTTTTATGTCTGTGTGTAAAATCGGCCTGGATCAAAAATATCGGAATGGGATTGGAAATTGGATAGGGGTTATACTTTGTCTAACGCCTTAGTTTTTTGGTTTGATTTTACCGGTTCAAGTCGTGAAAACAACCTCTATACAAGATAAGAATACACATGATTATCTAAGTGGCCCAACACCTCTAGATCCGCCCATGCGGGAGCCTTACGCATTGGGTTTGCCCTTTGAGTTTTTGGTTTGGTTCTAGCTTTTATCTAAAAGTGGATTTTGCATGTGTATTTTGATGTCGCAAGGCTTATCAACAATGTTAACTTGCTCAATCGATCTATAATATCAACCACATAGTAGATTGTAGAATGGTTAAATGTCATTTTATATTAAGTAGATTGTAGAATGGTTAAATGTCATTTTATATTTGAATGGGAAAGATAATTTGTAAGGAACTAAGGATGCTACCTCGCAGGGTGTATATGGTGAATTGGTATAATACTAAAAGGTTTATCACATCTATAGAATAAGGATGTTGAGCAAGAGGCTATTTGTTTCTAACCTCTTATTGATTGAGATGTCTGAATAGTTCAATATTTAATGGTTCAGACTGTTTGTTTCATGAGCAAATGTCTGAATGGTTCAGACATTTGCCTCTGAATGGTTACCTTTTATCTGAATTGGTCAGACGTTTGTCTTTGAATAGTTAAGCGATATACCAGCTTTTAATGGTTCGGACCTTTTAGTGGTTCAACACTTAATGGTCCAGACTTCTTATTAATTCATCACTTAATCATTTAAAAATTGTCAAACAACCCCTAAGCCTTCAACATCCTCCAAGCTGAGTTGGTGATTTACGAGATCCATTAAGAACTTTGAGCATGAAACTGATATGATTTCTTGGAAGATATTTGGAAGATTTGTTGGAACATATTTGGAATCTTTATGACTAAAACTTATTCTACAAACATGATTGAGCAATCCTTTAATGATCACCTCTCGAATTGTATACTTTTTATGTAACAACTAATATAAAGCTGATTATTAAAAACTAACTTTTTGATTTATAGTCAATTGATTTAACTACTTATATTTTATTGATTAGTACTTACTATTACCATAGTCAAATTATTACCATAGTCAAGTATTCAATTGGCTCATATCCATTGCGGGTTTCCGTACCCGCTTGACATACCCTTGAAGGCGACAATTGTGTGGTTGCATATGCCCGAGCTACCCGATTGACATACTTAGAGGTTGTTTGATTGCATCTGACTGATGCTTTGAATGCTCACTCAGTACACTTGATTTGTAAAAAATAAGTTCTGACCCCATCATTGTTTTACCATCTGACCCAGTCAATTTTTTTAAACTCTCTGATCCAATCTTCACCGCTAACCACATTTAACAGCCCCTTACATACGCCCCCACGCCTGGCCCCAACACCCTCACACCACACTCCAAATACCCTTTTATCTACAGCCCAAACCAAAAGGTTGTAGTAGATGTAATGATCTTATTTAGAAGTATCTAAAGCCCAAACCCGGGGTCCAGTCCGCAACCGGTCTATTTGGGTTTTGGGCTAAACATCGAATATCGCATATAATTATAATATTAAATGAAAAGAATTTAAAAGAAAAACAGAAAACAAAAACGAAGGTGAAAATCGAAAGAAGTTGAGATCAGTACCCTTTGAGGTTTTGAGGGAGAAAACACCAGATACCATCAATACCAATCGGAACTCATTCTTCTCCTCCCTCTTCTACTTGTTCGTTGATTACCTCATTCGATCGGAGATACAACGTAACCCTAATTCTATACACACAGATCAAAATGAAGACGACAAAGGGGGGCAAAGTCATGAACCCTACCGACGCCTATCGCAAGGAGCTTCGCAAGAAAGAATTGAAAAGGGTAAGTGTTTCCTTTTGAATTGTTTGCGTTACAATCGTTGTAATTCTGTAAGATGGTTGGTGATTGTTATTTATAATCGTCTTGATTGTAATCGAATCGTGCTAACCTGTTATTGCCCTAATTCAACTCGTGCCGTTGAAAAGTTTATGGTAATGAAACGAACAAAGTAGATTTGGATTGAGGGGTTATTTTGTAGGAACTATCCACCGTTTGACTATAGAATTACTAAGCTTTATATGCCTACTTGTGTTGCAATCCTTTAGTGGATACATCATACATTTGTCCTTGGTTAATGTAGGTTTTGGGTCATACTCATTATGTAGGAGAGATGACCGATAAAAAGGACTTCGATATAAAGATGCTCGCTTCGTTAGTTCATATATTGATCGTATTCCTTTATTGATATATTCTTGAGGACAGAGGTCCAGAAATATATAATAACTAAAGCTAAGAGTAACCATCTTTACAGTGTGCTTGTTGATTGCTTCAGATGTATTTTCTTTTTTCTGATTCAAGTGCTAAAGATATATAGTCTGCATAGGTTTGAGGTTCATGCATACAGGAGTTAGGAATCAAAACATCAAATTTTTCTTTATTTCATCTTAGTTTTAGTACTTTGTGGACTCTTAAAGGATGTGATGTGTTGGCATTATTCTGGCTATTCATAAACCATTAACTGTTCTTTTATAGGTGGACTTCCTAATTGCTGTTTCTCTTGTTATCAGTGTCATGAACCTGATTAATAAGTTCTCTTGTTAACATGGATTTTGGTTTATACTTATTGTTAACAGAACAAGAAGGAAAGGAAGAAAGTAAGAGAGGTAGGGATATTAAAGAAGGATCCTGAAACGCTCAAGGAGCAAATTGACAAGTTGGAAGCAATGAGTAAGTTCCAAATGATCATAAATTTATCATCCAAGTAACTGTAGCATATTAATAATTGATGACTTGCGTTAAATGTTTGGTGTTGGATATGGGTTTATTAGTTAACAAATGTACTGTAGCAGACTAACAAAACAATATTGGCAAGTTACTAAGAAAAATGTTAGCTAAAATTCTAAAAGTTGGACCCAAGAATTTCGTGGGATAAAGTTATCTGTAAATCAAATAACAGTTTGAATCGTTTTGACCAGGATCTTGATATGTCAGTAGTTTATTACGATATTAGAGATAACAAAAATAGAACCAAAAAAAGTAATTAATGCACACAGGAATAGACAAAATAAGAATCATACACCCATACAAGTTTCAAATAGTTACTGAGGCGTTTTTTGACCTTTTTGTTTTCCTCTTCTTCTACCATTTGAAATTGCACTCTTTGCATTTGTGCATAAGTGTCTAGCTTCTCAGTGGAAGGGCTAGACCCTGAAGATGATATGATCAAATTTAGGAGAAAATATGTTTGTATATGCTTATTCGGGTGGTATTCGCATGTTCTTTGAGGGATGCTGTTCAGACTAATTTGTTTTCTACAGTTCTTTTTTGGTACCATGTATCCTACATAAAAAGGTCCTTGCACAGAAACTTTTCATGTACTTTCTGAATCATTCCTTTAGTTTCCCTAAACATGCCGACTATGTTGCAGTAAATTGGACCTACAACACTAATCCTGGAGTCATATAGCTGGCTAGAATTCGATGAGTAATTCTTGTTATCACCGCAACTGTACACTTGTATTAATCGAGGGAAGTGATAATATCATTTTTGCTGATGTGACTTGAAAATAGCTGTACTTAAAAAGCAGTTCGAATCGTTCTGACCAGGATCTTGACATGTCAGTAACTTCTTACAATAGAAGAGTGACAAAATAGAAGCAAAAAAAGTAATGAAAGCACAAAGAATGGACAAAGTAAGAATTATATACACTTACAAGTTTCAAGTAGTTACTGCAGTTCTTCTTCTCCCATATGAAATAATTGTAATTGCAGTATTTGCATTTGTGCATAAGAATCCAACTTTTCAGTGGAAGGGCTCGTCCCTAAAGATGATATGATCAAGTTTGGGAGAAATTATCTTTTCGTAAGTTTTTCATGGTCGTAATCACATGGGTCTATAATGGATGCAATTCAGTCTTTTTTTCTTTTTACATTTCTGTTTTGGCACCATGCATCCTACATAAAAAGGTACTTACACAGAAACTTTTCATGTACTTTCTGTATCATTCCTTAGCCTCCTACATTTGGAAGTATATAATGGTGTGTGCGACCTAGAGATATACGTTAGGACACAGACCGTCTTCCAACAACACTAATCCTGGAGTCATATATCTAGCTAGAAGCTAGTTAGTATTTTTGCTATATACCACAATTGTACACATGTGGTAATTTAGTTATTTAGGGAAGTGATATTATCATTTTAACTTGAATGCCTGGGCATCCTTGCTATTAGTTTGTTACCTTTATTTGGCAGTTAAAACAACAATTCTGGAGTCATACGGCTGAAAAATAATTGATTAGTTTCTATTACTATTCAGTATATATTCTTGGTAACTAGTTCAAGACTCATATTTGCTTGCTATTAATTGGTGCAGAGGCAGATGGTGCTTTGGACAAAGCCAGAAAACATAAAAAAAGACAACTTGAGGACACATTGAATCTCGTTCTCAAGAAAAGGAAGGTAAAAGTTGAATCAGGAAAAATACACTTGGTTCAAAAATATAAAAATCTAAAAACATTATCTTAACTACATTTTATTACATAATTTAGTGAAATATAACTATATAAGTTGGTACATTGATCTATTTTACATTTGTCAACAGGAATATGAAGAGAAAATGAAGGAAAAAGGCGAAGCTCCTATTATGTTCAGGTTAGTTTTGTCAGACGTGATCCCCATTCTATTATAAGAATTCAAGAAAGCAAAAGCTTAACTTACTTTTGCATTTTGCTTTAAAAATGATTAAATCTAAGCCTATAATCTGGTCTTGCAGTCACCTTGGCCCTCCTCGAAGACGGACTTCAGAGGAAGAAGAGAGAGCTAAACACCCACAACCTGAGGTAAATGTTAGCTTGATTTCAGTTAGTAAATAATATGCTGATGTCATCACAAGTGGGCCCAAGATAAATAATTATATTTGCAGGATTCGGTTTATTATCATCCTCAATGGAATCCAACCGGTGCTCCTCCTCCTGGAAAACCACCGATGTACAAGTCATCACTTGGACCAATAATTCCATTGGTGGAAGGTTCATCAAGTGGTGCTGGAGCAACTGCTGAACCAGATGATGTCGGTTCATCGGTTCCTCCACCACCGCCACCACCACCTTTGCCACAAACTGATGGCGAATCAGAGTCCATAGAAGATGCTCCTCCTTTACCCCTGCCTCCTCCAATGCCACCTAAGCCTGCCACGTCAGATTTGGGTACCATGTTGCCGCCACCTCCTGGTCCTCCGCCAAAAGAACATGTTCCAGGTCACCATGTGCTTCCTCAGCCTCCTCCCCTGCCACAATCAGCCCAGCCACCTCCATTGCCACCTGGCACTGCAGGAACTGATAAGGAGAAAAGCCAGTCTTCAAAATCAGATGATGTGGCATCTATCAAGCTTCCTCCGCCACCTCCACCACCAGGGTTGCCACCAAAGTTAACTGGAAACCAATCTGAAGGTGCTTCAGAACCCAAAGACTTTTCCAAAATGGTTCCACCACCACCACCCCCAAGGCACCCTCCTCCAGTTCCAGGATCTGGAATGGTCCAGGTTATGCCGCCAGAGGTGCCGCCACCAGGGATGTCTCGTTTCCCACCACCACCACCTCCTCCAGACATGCGCCCACCATTAGGAATTCCTGGCCAACAACCTCCTCCCCTGGGAATGATGCCGCCAATGATGCCAAGGCCACCGTTTGGACCTCCACCAATGATGAGACCACCACTTCCTCCTGGACCCCCACCTCATTTAATGGAGGATTTTTATCGACCAACTGTACCTCAAAAACCTTCATATGTCAAATCAGCTGCATCCACTGTTGTTAAGCGGCCTTTGGCTCAGCATACTCCACAATTAACAGCAATGGTAAGTTAATCAATCACCTAGTTATTTTTTGTCTATTTTTTTTATTTGATACTTTATTTTTTTTTGGGTACTACAGGTTCCAGCATCAGTTCGGGTGAGGAGAGAGTCGGCTGCACCAAAGGCTAAACCAAAGCCATCTGTTACATCAGTATCAGTAGTTTCTCAGCCTGCACCAACTCCAACTGTTCTGAAACAGCCAACTGTGAAAGTGTCATCCTCATCAGCAGCCAAACCGCCAAGTGTAGATGATTCTTACATGGCGTTCTTGGAGGATATGAAGGCTCTTGGGGCTCTTGAAAACTGATAGGCCGGACGGACTAAGAATGGCATGTGTAGATGATGTGGTAGCGTGGGGGTGATTTTAGAGATTAGATGTATTTCTTGCCGGTCTCTTTAATCCTGTTTCCTTTCGTCATCTGAGGTTTTACTGGTCCCTTGATGTTTAGATTGTATTGAACTATATTAAACATCAGACGCCAAGGCTGAACCTTAAGTTAGTAAAACGTACTTGAAAAGGATACCCTTTTTATGAATTTTCAACTTTTTCTTCTTTTCTACTTCAATTGTTCAAAAGCAATGCTTTTATAAGAGTCACGACCCTAGAAACTTTTGCGACTTTAACTAATATAAACCACTGAATTTGAACCGTTCAAGATGTAGTGATAAACACTTGAATACTCTGTAACAGTGGATTCATGTTTGAGTTTTACTTTTATTAATGGCCACGTGTATAAATAGATGTGATTTTTACTTATTGGTCAACTAACAAGTCATTTCACTTATCGGGTAAGAGGCTCCTATGGCTAGAGGTGGGAAAAAAACCGATTCAAGAAAAAAAC
>BJCO01636899.1:0-12500 GCA_018326465.1 Flaveria floridana
TACTAGAAAGAGCTTGATCAGGGTTGCTAAAAGAACATCAAAAAAATGTAAGAGATCAAGCCCACCTTCAACCCCAGGCAAAAATACGTTTTCATCTGTGCTGGGTTTGAGGTGAGGAAGACTGAACACATAACAAAGGACTCTAGTACCATGGGTCCTTGTTCATGTCTAATCCATCCTAGTCAAGAGAAGAAGGTTGAACCATTATGCACCACTGCTACACAATCTAGTCCATCAATCTTCAAAGGCAAGCTTCACCCTCAGAAGCTTGTTGAATCATCTAAGAAGATGAAAAAGGAGCTGTAAATAGATCAAGACCAACCTTCTACTCAAGACAAGACTCTTAGAAGTAAGCATGTGGAATGTATCAGGTGTGGTGATACAACTAATTATGCTAATGATGACTTTTAAAATCCTAATAGTAATATCCATATGGATAAGAAAAAGACATCTGAGAATAAGAAGAAAATAGCTTCGGAAGAAATATCACTTTCCTTTAGAAGTTCCAGGTAAACAAATAAAAGATAGGTGGAAAACTATCTTCAGAAGCAAATTTGGTATCGTAAGAAAGGAATGTTTCCGAATCACTAAAGTCTACTGCAGTGGGTGCAAAAGCTTCTGAATGTTTAGTCACCAAAACATCCAAAGTCATAAAAACTTCTGACGTTTTGAAAGCCAAATCAATTCTCCAAAGATGGTGTGGAAGATGAAGGAATGCCATGTGACACATGAAGTTTCTTCATCAATAATAGCCAATGATCCTCAAAGCTTGTATATAGGATCAATAACTGTTAAGCTATCTTTAGTTCATTTTGATAAGCCCAATACCAGCAAGGCTTGGGTTTCCAAATGTAACTAATCATCTCTTTTCTTGTGTAGGAACAAGTTAACACCAAAAGAAATGTATGGATCCTTAAAAGTGGTTGTTCCAAGCACATGGCTAGAAATGGCTCTTTGCTTTAAGACTTTGAGAAAAATGATGGAAGGCCAGTTGCTTTTTAAGGTGAATTAGGTGGTTACATTACTAGAAAGGGTAGGGTCATAAATGGTAAGCTCAGTATTGAGAAGGTAAACTTTGTTGAAGAGCTTGAGTACAATCTTTTGAGTGTATCTCAATTCTGTGACCAGAGACATAACATGCTCTTTACTGAGCATGAGTGTATTGTTCTCAAGCCAGGATCATTCCTCAAGAGCATATACTACTCAGAGCCCCATGAAAGGGAACATATACAAGATGGAATTGCAAGAAACCTCTCCTTTAGGAGAACTTTCTTTCTTTCTATCTAAAGCCAATAATGATTAGTCTTTAGTTTGACATAAAAGAATATGCCATGTAAACTTTACAACATGAATAAACTGATTAAGAATGATTTCGTAACTAGAATGCCAAAGAAAGTTTACAAGTGGTTACCATTGGGTTGCATGTCTGAAAGGAAAGCAACACAAAGTGTCACACATGCCAAAGGAAATTAACTTCATCACTACACCCCTACACTTATTACACATGGATCTCTTCAGCACCACAAGTGTAATGAGTTTAGCAAAAACTTCATACTGTCTTATGATCACAGATGATTTCACAAGATATACTTGTTTCTTCATTCTTAGAAGTAAGGATGAGACCCCTAAAATCTTGAAATTATTCATTCTAAAAATTGAAAATTAATATGATCACAAGGTTAAGATCATAAGATGTGATCAAGGAACTAAATTCAAGAACTAAATCCTTAATTCATTTTAATGAAAAGGGTATTTCAAGATAATATAATGCTTCTAGAACTACTCAAAAAAATGGTGTGCTAACAAATAGGACATTATTAAGGCTGCAAGAACCATGCTCTCAGACTCTAAACTACCCATCACCTTCTGGGTAGAGGCAGTCAATAATGCTTGATATGTGCATAACAGAATTTTAGTAGTCAAAACTCATGGTGAGACTCCTTATGAATTATGGCATAAAAGGAAATCATTTCATTGGTTTCCTTAGGTTATTTGGATTGCCATGCACTATCTTGAATACCAAAGATTATATAATGTAGGTCACAAACATTTCATTAGATACTCTTCCAAGCTAAGGCTTTAGAGTATACAGTCTCAGAACTAAAGTAATTGAGAAGTCAGCCAATTTGACCTTCAATGAATACACTCTAAGTGTATAAGGTTCTAGTCCTGATTGCTATTTGATCTTGATTTAGTTGCTAACTGTTTTAATAAATCTTGTGAATATGTTTCAAGAACAATAGTTAATATGTCTACAGAAGACCCTAATCCAAGATTTGAGCTGAGAAGTCCAAATGATAGAATCCTTTCAGCTCTAGTGGTAACAAGCACTTCATGTGCAAACCCTATCAGCACAACCATGACAAATTCTTCACCTTTACATCTGAGGTGCCAACCAATTCTAGCAAAAAGGCAAAAAACTCAAATGAAGGGATTTCCAATGCAGGAGGAGATGTAGATGGTAAAAGTGATCAAGAATTTCATGATGCTGATAACCACTCCATTAAAGACAACATCAATGATGTTGCACACTCTCTGGATCAAGTTATAATTAATGGGTGTGATGATATGGTAGGTGATATTGAATCACCAGATCTAAATCTCTAAATTAGTTTTGTTAAATCAACTTGTAGTGATTGCTCAGTTAAAAATCCACAAGTCACATCCTACCATAAACATCATTTGAGTTGTTGAGACTGGGGTGAGAATAAGAGGACAAACCCATGATAAATGTTTTTGCTTGCACTCTTTCCTCTTCTCCTAGATTGAGTCAAAGAAAGTAGATGAAGCTCTAAGAGATGGATGCTGGATTGAAGCAATGCAGGATGAACAACTTTAATTTAAAAGAAAAGGTGTTTGGAACCTATGTCCTCTTCCTCCTGGGAAGATGCTAATAGGTACCAATTGGGTATTTAGAAACAAGAAATATTATAGAGGGTTTGTCATCAAGAACAAGGCAACACTGGTAGTCCAAGGGTACACTCAAAAAAATGGATTGACTATACAGATGTCTTTGCTCCCGTAGCAAGACTTGAAGCTGTAAGGATATTTCTTGTTTTTACTGTATCCAAGAATTTCAGTGACTACTAACTTAATGTCAAGTGTACTTTTCTATATGGGGTGATAGATAAGAAGTGTACGCAAGCAACCACCTGGCTTTGCAGATCCAGATCATCATGATTATGTTTGCATGCTTGACAAAGCTCTTTATGAGCTGTATTAAGCTCCAAGGAAGTGGTATGAGATACTATCATAGTATCTAGTTCAACATAGTTACAAGAGAGGTACTATTGACAACACACTCTTTGTTAAAAGAACAGAGAATGACTTGATGTTAGTTTAAGTTAATGTTGATGACTTATCTTTGGGTCAACTAATGAAAGACTCTGCAAAGAGTTTGAGAAGTTGATGAATAATAGGTTTGAAATAAGTGCTATGGTGGAACTCAATTTATTTCTAGGAATTCAAGTGAAATGGGTTGACAATGCCATCTTGATAAACCAGTCAAAGTATGTACAAGATATACTAACCAGGTTCCATCTGACTGATTGTAAGGTTGTTAAGACACCCATAGCCAGAAACCACTCCCCATGACCTGATCTTAAGGGCGAGTGTGTTGATGAACACATATATAGGGCTATGATTAGATCTCTTATGCATGTAACAGCCAGCAAGCCTGATGTCATGTTTGCTACATGTATATGTGCAAGATATCAAGCCAACCACAAGATATCACACCTAGTTGCTATCAAGAGAATTCTTAGATACCTTAAAGGATGTAACACCTGAAAAATTCTAATCAAATAACAAGGAAAGAAAAGTATTTCGAAAGAAATTAAAATCAGCCAAAGTGGAGGGGGTGTAAGTGTAAAGAGGGCAAACATTATTATTTTATGTATAAAAGAAGCATGGCCGCCCACAACCCCATCTTCATCAACTGCCATTTTCAGCTTTAGAGAAAGAAAGCAAATTTCAAGTTCTAGAGAGAGAAAGCTGCAAAAATTCAGCCACGGTAAGCCAATTTAGCACAATTGAGTTAGGTTTTGATGTGTTTTGACCATGTAACCGAATTGTACATGTTCTTATGTGTCTATATGCTTTAGGGTATGTGTTCTTGAGAAACATCAACATTTCATGATTTTGAGAGTGTTGTACTTGGAAGCTGCAAAAGGTGAGTTTCTAGACCCTGGTTTTCTCTTATTTTAAAAGTATTAGGCCTGAAAATGCATGCAAAAACATTTTTTACAATTATTATGTATATACCGTATGCATGTATGCTTGTATGATGATGTTTTATAGTTGTAGATATTTGTTTAAGGTTTATAATGGGTGTAACAAGTTTAGAATAGGATATAGTGATGGTTGGGACTGTAAAATAACTTAGAAAACATGTAAGTAGGTGCACATGCGCCCACACAGGGCCCATGAGCCTAAGAAATTGCTTAGAAATATCAAGTATAGGCTCATACGCCCAAACAGTACCCCATGCCGAATAATGCCTTAGACTTTCTAAGTACAGGTCCATGCGCCTGAATAGTAGTTCATGCGCCTGAGTTTTGGGCTGAAGTGACTAAGTGTAAGTTTGATGCGCCTAAATAGTGCCCATGCACCCAAAAGGCTCATGCGCCTAAGTGTTAAAGTAGCTAAGTGTATGCCGATGCGCCTACATAGTTGAGGAACGCCCAAACAAGGCTGATGCGCCCAAATAGTTCCCATGCGCCCAAACACTTTGAAAATATTTTGAATTTTTGAGAAAAACCAGAATTGTAGGGTTTGACCCTAGTTTGACCATGGGCTATGTTTACCTATTTTAAGTATGATTATGTGATGGTCTATGGTTATAGTATGTATGATTGATGTATGGTATGTATATGTGTATAATGTGTTATCTTTTAATGGTATTCAAATGTATTTATATTATATTATTAAATACGTTAAATATTATGTTATTACTTTACGTAGTATGACGAATGTATGAAAGAACGTAAAGTGTAACGTAACAAAGTGAAAGATAACAAAGATGAAAAGTGAAACGAAATGAAAGAAAGAATGGCTTGCAAGCGAATAGAAAGGAGGTGCACAACCATGTTGTCGTTAGCTCAATTGTGTGCGGTTTAAATAACCCGAATGATGCATACAGGGTAAATCATTGAGATTGGCAGGACCCTTGTGACATGCCCCAGGTGACTGGGTCAGTTTCATGCACAATGTTCGTGATTTAATTACCATAGGCCCAGCATCATCTTCGTGCACAATGTTAGGGGTATTGCACATTGGACCGGATGAAAGGGGGAGATGACTTGCCCTAGATGATAGGGTCAGCTTCGTGCACAATGTTCATGGTCTAGTTGTAGACCACAGGCCCAGCATCAGCTTCGTACATAATGTTTAGGGTATTGTTCATCGATCCGTATGAATGTAAAAAATGACGTAACGTATGAAAAGAAAGTAAGAAAATAAAAGAATGATGTAAAGTACGATACGAAAGTATGAGAATGAAAGTAAGAGATAGTGAAAAGTACAAAACGAAAGAATGTATACGAAAGAGAATGTTAATGAATAGCATGAAATGAAGGTAAGTATATGAAAGCGAATGCTAATGAAAAGAATGGAATGAAAGTATGAATACGACGGTGAAAGATAATAATGAAAGTATGAAAGAACCAAATAAACAATGAATATTGTTTGAATGTACATATGATGTGTGTTCATATACGAAGGTAAAGGTAACTTATGGAAAGGTATATTTTGTACATAAAACACTCAAGGTATTTTGATACATATAAAACTAGAACTCACTCAGCAACGCTGACTTTTATACATATTCAGTTGGCAGGTAAATTGTTGAGGATGGCAAGAGAGTGAAGCCACTCAGTAGGGCAAGACTGACATCAATTCACAATTTATGATATTGTTGTTTTGTAATGAAATTAAACAATCTTTTTTTTAACTTAAACAATATTGTATTGCTTAACAACATTATTTATTAATAGTAATGATTGGCTTTTGTTAACTTGATTATGAAATGTGTAATGTTATATGTATATTCAAATGCTATGATTGACCAACTGTGAGGTCTCCGAGATCGGGACCTTACAAGTTGGTATCAGAGCCAATGTTTAAGTGAATTGGGTAAATATTTTCAAAACCTAATCTTAAACTGCAAATAGGACAAATTAAGGGATGTCAGCTCGAGTAGCTACGTGCCATCAGGTATGTCTTTTCTTAATGTTAACCGGTATTATATACGTATACTATTTGATTCATGTGCTCTTAGTAGATTTGGACACTGATTAAGTCAGGATAGGAAATGCATGGGGTATGAAGAGTAAAGTAAGTGGCTAATCATAACTGGCCACTGTAATTAGGGACTTACTATACTTAACATAAACTGAGCTATTCCCTGAATGACCGTGTTAGTGTTTGAATCTTATAGTGATTAGAGAATGGCTGGAGGTAGATCATCTAAGGCCTCTAGGGGTGGAGTACAGAGAGGACATGGTGCTGAACCGTGTGTCACTAGGAATAAGGCTAAGACTGCTGAGAGGGCCCATGAAAAGCCTGAAATGCATCACCAGGAGGGTGGTGATGAGATTGCAAACTTAAGGGACTCAGTGAAAGAGGTGATGGTAGAGGAAATGCATCAAGTCATGTAGATGATTCTACAGTCCGTAGTGACTGAAGTGATTAAGGCGGTAGGAGAGGACGAGAAGAAAGAGAGGAGAAGGACCACAGGAAGAGAAGAGAGGGAACAATCTAAGACTGATACGATTGTCTCAAGTAAGGAGGAGGAGGAAGAAGCAGTATAGGAAACTGTATATGGTTACAACTATGGGGCATTTCAAAGGTCCAAGCCCCTAACATTTGATGGAAATGGCACTGCTGCTGCTGCTCACCGGTGGGTGAGAGAGATGGAAGCGGTACTACATATTAGCGAGTGCCGAGAAGATCAAAAAGTGAAGTTTGCTACCCACTCATTTGTGGACACAGCCTTATGTTGGTGGGACAATATTGTTCAGGCTGAGGGTAGCAGGGCCATCGGCAGGATGAGGTGGTCGGAGTTGAAGAGGCTGGTGGTCGAGGAATTTTGTCCTCGCTGGGAACTCGACAAAATAGAGAGGGAATTCCAGCAGCTGGAGGCTGGTACCATGACACACCAGCAATGCACCACCAAGTTCAATGAAATGGCAAGGCTGGTGCCGGATCAGGTGACGCCGGTGACGAGGAAGATCAAGAAGTACATATAGAGGTTGCCAACCTACATCCACAGGCATCTGGTTGTCGCTCGGTCGGGTACCTTTCGATCGACGGTAGACCTGGCATGTAGATTGTATGAAGAAAGGGAGGTGACAGTGGCTGAGGTGAAGAGGACAGGAGGTGGTGACAGGAACTGGAGTAGGAAAAGGTTTGGGCATGGCAGCTTCACCCTAAACAACAAGAGAGCGAGGGTTGATGATCGGCGGGTTGTTGTAACAGGCTCAAAAACTAAGAAGTGTGGTAAATGTGGGAAGGAGCATGCTGGTGAGTGTAGGCTGGGGCTAAATGTTTGTTTCAAGTGCGGGAAGCCTGGCCACATCTCTAGGGGTTGCAGGGTAGCGAGGTGCTACAACTGTAGTGAAGTAGGCCACCTGAGTCGGGAGTGTAAGAAACCAAGGGCTGAGAGTTCCAGAGCAAAGAAGGGGACTGAAGAAGGAGGGCAGAGGACAACTGCTAGAGCATTCACGATGACGTGGAAGAAGGCTAGATTAGATCCTGATGTCGTGTCAGGTATGTTTCTAGTAAATCAAATTTGTGCCTCTGTATTATTTGATTCTGGTGCTAGTAGGAGTTTTATTTCTACTGCTTTCTGTGATAAGCTATCCGCTATTAGTAGAAGTATTAGTGAGCCTTTCGATGTAGAAACCGCTATTGGTAAGTCCACTAGAATTACTGGTGTGATAGAGGACTGCGCCATAGAATTAGAAGGTCGTAGGTTTTCTGCTAAATTACATGTGATGCCCCTAGGCAGATTCGATGTAGTAATAGGGATGGATTGGTTAGAAATCTATGAGGCAAACATTATGTATCACAAGAAGATGATTCGATTAGTTGCGCCCGATGGAAATTTAGTGACGGTTTACGGTGATCGCGCCACTACGGTTCCAAAGGTTATTTCGATGGCGGTGGCGGAAAAGTGCATGAGACGTGGATGTGGTGCCTATCTGGCCTACGTGAAAGATATGGATACGCAAGTACCCCAACTGTCTAATGTGTCGGTTGTGCGTGACTTTCCGGGCATGTTCGTGGAAGACTTACCAGGTGTGCCACCGGATCGTGAGATTGAGTTTCAGATCGATCTGATACCTGGTGCTCAACCTGTTGCCAAAGCACCGTATCGATTAGCTACGACTGAGATGAAAGAACTCATGGATCAACTGCAAGAGTTAATGGATAAAGGGTTTATTCGACCGAGTATCTTTCCTTGGGGTGCTCCGGTCTTATTTGTAAAGAAAAAGGATGGTAGTATGCGGATGTGCATCGACTACCGAGAGCTGAACAAGTTGACAGTGAAGAGTAGGTATCCATTGCCGAGGATTCATGACTTGTTTGATCAGCTCCAAGGTGCTAGTTGGTTCTCAAGGATAGATCTCCGATCTGGCTACCATAAGTTAAAGGTAAAGGATCAAGATATC
Source organism: Flaveria floridana (assembly GCA_018326465.1). Taxonomy (NCBI): domain Eukaryota; kingdom Viridiplantae; phylum Streptophyta; class Magnoliopsida; order Asterales; family Asteraceae; genus Flaveria; species Flaveria floridana. Next base: position 8,673 of record BJCO01636899.1, read on the forward strand.
CCTAAGACAGCTTTTCGCACGTGTTATGGACACTATGAGTTCCTCGTTATGTCTTTTGGATTAACTAACGCGCCAGCTGCCTTATGGATTTTATGAACCGAGTGTGTCGGCCGATGTTAGATAAATCGGTGATCGTATTTATTGATGATATCCTGATTTATTCAAAGAGCAAAGAAGAACATGCCGGTCACATTCGGGAAGTATTAGAAACACTTAGAAGAGAAAAGTTATATGCTAAATTCTCTAAATGTGCTTTTTGGCTACGCAAGGTGCAATTTTTGGGTCACGTGGTGAACGTTGAGGGAATTACGGTAGACACGACAAAGGTTAAGGCGGTGATGCAATGGAAGTCTCCAAAGACACCATCTAAGATCCGTATTCTCCTAGGTTTGGCGGGTTATTACAGGAGATTCATCCAAGACTTTTCCAAGATAGCCTCACCTCTGACCAAATTGACTCGCAAGTATGTGAAGTTTGAATAGGGTCGAAAATAGGAGGATGCTTTTGACGAGTTAAAGACGATATTAACTCAAGCTCCAGTCTTGACACTACTCGAAGGGAGTGAAGACTTAGTGGTATATTCAGATGCTTCTTATTCGGGATTAGGTTGCGTGTTAATGCAACGGGGAAGGGTGATAGCCTATGCGTCCCAACAACTGAAAACCCATGAAGTCAACTACCCTACCCATGATTTGGAGTTAGTGGTCGTGGTTTTCGCGTTGAAGATTTAGAGGCACCACTTATACGGGACGAAGTGCACCATCTTCACGGACCACAAGAGCTTGAAGTACTTCTTTGAGCAAAAGGATCTCAACATGAGACAGAGGATATGGTTAGAGCTTATCAAGGATTGTGATTATGAGATCCATTATCATCCGGGTAAGGCCAACGTTATGGCCGATGCCCTGAGCTGAAAAGAGAGACCCGAGCCGATTCAGGTGAAGGCGTATCAGTTAGTGATGACCTCGGACGTGATGACCCAAGTGAAAGAATTTCAAGATGAGCCTTTGAAAGAAGTTCGCCTAAATTTTGAACGAATGAGAGGTCTAGTCACAGAATTGGGTGAAAACACACATGGTGTTAAGACCCGAAATAGACGAACGTGGATTCCTCGATATGGAGACATACGAGGGCAAATTATGGATGAAGTTGATAAGACTTGATACTCGATTCATTCCGGTGCCACGAAGATGTACCAAGATATGAAGAAGGATTATTGGTGGCAAGGTATGAAGCGTGATATAGTGGAGTATGTGAGTAAGTGCCTTACTTGTTTGCAAGTGAAGGCAGAACATCAGAAACCATACGGGAAGATCCAACCGTTGGATATACCGAAGTGGAAGTGGGAGCACATCACCATGGATTTTATTACTAAGCTACCTCGTACGGTGAGGGGGTGCGATACCATTTGGGTGATTGTTGATCGACTGATGAAGAGTGCTCACTTCTTACTGATCCGCGAGACGTATTCATCAGAAAGATTGGCAGATTTGTTCACTAAAGAGATCGTAGCTCGTCATGGTATGCTGGTGTCTATCGTGTCGGATCGTGACACCCAGTTTACATCGAAGTTTTGGAAGAGATTCCATGATGCGATGGGAATGAGGCTACACATTAGCACCGCCTATCATCCTCAGACAGATGGTTAGTCTGAGAGGACGATCCAGACGCTCGAGGATATGCTTCGAGCATGCATGATCGATTTTGGAGAAAGTTGGGATGATCACTTACCATTAGCAGAATTCTCGTACAATAATAGTTATCATGCCAGCATTGGCATGCGACCATATGAGATGCTATACGGTAGGAGATGTAAGATGCCTATGTGTTGGGGAGACATTGGGCAGAAAGAGTTGGAAAGCCTCGAGGTGATCGAGGCTATAACTGAGAAGTTAGAGAGGATCAAAACATTTATAAAGGCGGCGAAGGATAGACAAAAGTCATACGCCAACAAGAGGTGTAGACCGATCAAATTCCAGGTGGGCGACCGAGTTATGTTGAAGGTCTCACCTTGGAAAGGAATCATTTGGTTCTGGAAGAGGGGTAAGCTAAGCCCGAGGTACATAGGTCCCTTTCGAATCATCGCACGAGTAGGAGAGGTTGCCTATCGATTAGAACTGCCTGACGAGTTAAGTGGAATTGATCCGACATTCCATGTATCTCATCTGAGAAAGTGCTTAGCTGATAAAGTATGATTGTACCACTGGATGATATCGAAGTGGATGAGCGGCTCAACTATGTAGAGCAACCAGTGGCAATCATTGATCGAAAGGAAAGGAGGTTGAGGAAAAAAGTGGTTCCACTAGTACGTATGTAGTGGAAACACAAAAAGGGTTCAGAGTCTACGTATGAGGCTAAGGAAGAGATGAGATAGCATTACCCACAGTTCTTTCAGTAATAACGGGTTTCAGGGACGAAACCTCTTTAAGGGGGGTGGACTTGTAACACCTAAAAATTTCTAATCAAATAACAAGGAAAGAAAAGTATTTTAAAAGAAATAAAAAAGCAACCAAAGTGGAGGGGGTGTAAGAGTAAAGAGGGTAAACATTATTATTTTATGTATAAAAGAAGCATGGCCGCCCACAACCCCATCTACATCAACTGCCATTTTTGGCTTTAGAGAGAGAAAGCAGATTTCGAGTTCTAGAGAGAGAAAGCTACAAAAATTCGGCCAAGGTAAGCCAATTTAGCACAATTGAGTTCGGTTTTGATGTGTTTTGACCATGTAAGCGAATTGTACATGTTCTTATGTTTCTATATGCTTTCGGGTATGTGTTCTTGGTGTTTAGGTGCTAGAAACATCAAGATTTTGTGATTTTAAGAGTGTTGTGCTTCGAAGCTGCAAAAGGTGAGTTTCTAGACGCCGGTTTTCTCTTATTTTAAAAGTTTTAGGGCTGAAAATGCATGCAAAAACATTTTTACAACTATTATGTATATACTGTATGTATGTATGCTTTTATGATGATGTTTTATAGTTGTAGATGTTTGTTTGAGGTTTAGATGGTTGGGACTGGAAAACAACTTAGAAAACATGTAAGCAGGTGCACATGTGCCCACACAGGGCCCATACGCCTAAAAAATTGCTTAGAAATATCAAGTATAGGCTCATATGCCCAAACAGTACCCCATGCGCCCGAATAATGCCTTAGAATTTCCAAGTGTAGGACCATGCGTCTGAATAGTAGTTCATGCGCCTGAGTTTTGGGTTGAAGTGACTAAGTGTAAGTTTGATGCGCCCAAATAGTACCCTTGCGCCCAAAAGGCTCATGCGCCTAAGTGTTAAAGTAGCTAAGTGTAGGCCGATGCGCCTATATAGTTGAGGAACGCCGAAACATGGTTGATGCGCCCAAATAGTTCCCATTCGCCCAAACACTTAGAAAATATTCTGAATTTTTGGGAAAAACCAGAATTGTAGGGTTTGACCCTAGTTTGACCCATGGGCTATGTTTACCCATTTTAAGTATGATTATGTGTTGGTCTATGGTTATAGCATGTATGATTGATGCATGGTATGTGTATGTGTATAATGTGTTATCCTTTAATGGTATTCAAATGTATTTATATTATATTATAAAATACGTTAAATATTATGTTATTACTTTACGTAGTATGATGAATGTATGAAAGAACGTAAAGTGTAACGTAACGAAGTGAAAGATAACAAAGATGAAAAGTGAAACGAAATGAAAGAAATAATGCCTTGCAAGCGAAGAGAAAGGAGGTACACAACCATATTGTCGTTAGCTCAACTATGTGCGGTTTAAACAACCCGAAGGATGCATACAGGGTCAATCATTGAGATTGACAGGACCCTTGTGACATGCCCTA
>BJCO01636901.1:0-13764 GCA_018326465.1 Flaveria floridana
GTCTGAGGTGATCAAAAGTTTTCAGTTAAAAGGATCACGTCTGAGGTGATCAAAAGTTTTCAGTTAAAAGGATCACGTCTGAGGTGATCAAAAGTTTTCAGTTAAAAGGATCACGTCTGAGGTGATCAAAAGTTTTCAGTTAAAAGGATCACGTCTGAGGTGATCAAAAGTTTTCAGTTAAAAGGATCACGTCTGAGGTGATCAAAAGTTTTCAGTTAAAAGGATCACGTCTGAGGTGATCAAAAGTTTTCAGTTAAAAGGATCACGTCTGAGGTGATCAAAAGTTTTCAGTTAAAAGGATCACGTCTGAGGTGATCAAAAGTTTTCAGTTAAAAGGATCACGTCTGAGGTGATCAAAAGTTTTCAGTTAAAAGGATCACGTCTGAGGTGATCAAAAGTTTTCAGTTAAAAGTCTAAGATGATCAATGGTCACAATGTCATATATCAAATTCAAGTTTTTGAAAGGTTAGGAAAAGTGAAGTCAAACTCATAAGTATGAGCCAATTGCACGATTGGACCATAAGTATGAACCAATCGCACGAATGGACCATGAGTATGGGCCAATCACACGATTGGACCATGAGTATGGGCCAATCACATGATTGTACCATGAGTATGGGTCAAATTATACGATTGGATCACAAGTATGAACCAATCATACGACTGGTTGAAAGAGTCTAAGTCAGTCGTACGACTGAACCTCAGTCGCACGAATGAATTATGCGTATGGGTCCAGTCGCACGACTAAATCATGCGTATGGGTCCAGTCGCACGACTGAAACACACATCAGCATAAAAGGTGGCTCAGTCGGTCATAGCCCAACACTTAATTTCAAAAAGCTCTCCAAAACTGCCGATTTTCAAATTTTTCTTCGTTATTGACTGATTCTTGCCTTACTAACCGATTACTTTCCATCCACTAGTATAGTGAGACTTAAAAAATGCGAAATATCAACGTTAAATTGATCCAAAATGTTCAAATCACTTAAAACAAGAACAGAAGCTAAAAACCCTAAAATAGAACACTTAAATGAATCTAAACGTGCATTTAAAAGATAATAAGTGTAAAATCGAGTCCTTGCACGTCTAATGAATCTAATCTTGATGTGTAAATGACTTATTTGACAAAGTTTCAAAATTTTGGACTCGCACAGTAGGGTATGCGAAAGGACATACAGATGAACTGCAGTCGCACGATAGAGCCAGACACTCGATTTAATCGCATGATTGAATTAATCAGTGACTTAGTCGCACGACTGACTCAACCGCATGTCATGACATACGACTAAGCCCAGTCGGAGGCTCAGTCGCATGACTAAGTTCAGTCGCATGGTTCAATCTTGAACCAGTTGGGTAAAATCTGTTCTAACTCAAATGTTCTCTCTTGTAAAAGGATCTAACATGTTTGTTACTTATGTTGCATCAAAATGGCTGACAGATGGATGATGAGCACCAAGCACAATATCGGTGCTTACCTCGATCCTACGTCTAGGAACGCTTCGGAGTTCGTTGGTATCATAGACTTCTTACGCCGGTCGAGGATATATAGAGCTATTTCAGCTCCATGCACACGGTACAGATCCATACAGCAGGCATTCTGGGAGAATGTTGTTGTCGATCACTCAGTCAAACCATACTGGATACGAAGCTCTATCTTCGGACTGGATATTGATGTAGGGGAGGATGACATTAGGAGAGTCTTGGATTTGGGTGAGGATGGAGACTACCCAACCAAGTTGCATCCCCTGACCGTTAGGGGTTGCTTCTTGAGGATCAAGTACGCCGGTGACATCAATACAGGCGTGCTTAACAAGAGCAACATGTGCCCACAGTTTAAGTACTTGGCATATGTGATCCTCAAATGCATCGCGTCAAGAAGAGGAGGATTTGACAAGATGAGCGACCAAATCCAGAATGCATTCGTTGCACTGGTACTGAACCAACCGTTCAGTTTATCGAGCATGTTCTTTGGGTACTTGAGGGAGAACATTGAGGCGAAGGGGAAAGAGGTCTTCTGTATGTACCCTCGGTTTCTACAGATGATTATTGACGAGAAGCTCCCCTCACTACCCAAGAACAAGGATGATAAGGTAGTCCTTGTGGTTATGGACGATACTACCCTTAGGAGGATGAAGGTTTACCAGGGGAAGCAGGTGAAGCCCTCGGTTAGGAGGTTGTTTGGTCATCTGGCCAACATCGATTATGCGCACCCGCCAGAAAGAAGTTGCGCCATGATGATAGCGACTCTGATGTTAAGCCAGTCATGATCCCAGACGACGACGACGACGATAATGACCAAAGTCATGTCAAGATGGTGGAGAGGAGGGCTCGAGCCAAACACGAGCCACGTACACGTCTACTATTCCTCCACCACCTCAGTAGAGTGGTGCATCAGCACCTGGTGGATCTGAGCAGGCTGCTATCCACCAGGTCTTTCTGATTGATGATGACGAGGAGTCTGATGATGAGCCTCTCACCCGGAGAGTAGGTAGCAGGGTTGTTACTATAGATAAAGGGAAAAAGGCGGTTGGCGGACGCCCAGCTAGTTCGGAGAGTGGTGACACTGATTTCACAGATCCATCATACACCCCAACCAGCCTATGAGTTCAGGGGGAGTCCTAATTGCCAAGGGTTCCAGGAGGAAACGAATGGCACAACCCTATGGCAAGAAGGGAAAAAGGCAGAGATTTGTACTAGTCAGTTCTTCCACCGCTACCACCACCATAGCTACTGACACCACCACAGCCACAACTACCACCACTACCATACCATCCATCACACATACATCCACATCCACCTCTCCCACCTTGCCCAAAATAGTTCCTCCACAAACCATCCCCACTCCTACTCCCATCTACACCACATCCATCACTACACCTTCTACCCCCAAGCTGGCACATCTTCACAGTTCCCACAGACACAGAGCTCTACTCTACCCACCATTGGGTTAGAGGAACAATTGGCCAGCCTAAACCGATTAGTGCTGAAGCTGTTGGCAACAGATGATATGTGGGCCAACCAGCTAAACCAACTGATGGAAGTTAATGTAGCACAGGGCAAGTAGATTGTCTGACTTACTGAGAAGAACGAAGCTCACGATAGAGCTTTAGTTCAAGCTCACACTGCCCTGCAAGCTCAAAACGAGCTAGTCCTTGCATCTGCCAAGAGGATTGATGAGTTGGAGAAGCAGAAAAAGAAGATGATGTTGAGGCTGAAGGATACGAAGAGTGAGCCTCTCAAGATAAAGGGTAATGGAGACGATGATGGAGATGATGATTGTTAGTCCATTGGTGATCGATTTCAGTGCTAATGAGTAATAATCACAGTGATATCCCACAGAAATTGAATCAACAGAGAAAAATATAGAAATGAGTTTCAAAATAAAGCCATATGATCCAAATTCAAACAATACTAACAAATAAAAGCTCAATGATGTGAAACAAATGCAATTCCAGCCCAAAAGTGCTATGAAAACAGTAATGCAAATGTGTATTTCGATTAAGGTTTGGCAAAACTTGCTCCCAAAGTTACAAGAGTTGCAAATATATAAACAGTACCAAATTCGCTGGTAGTTTCGCTGGAGCGAAACTACCCTGACCAGAAAGTAAGTTCACCCTGCAGCGAACAACAGTTTCGCCGGGTGACCTTTATCAGCTGACTATGAGCGAATCTATAGATTCGCTCATAGTTTCGCTGGGTCAGTGCGAAACAAAGATAAAACAAACTAGACATTACTTACATAAATGTAAATCATATAACATTAGTCCTATTACATATAAGACAAAATAAGCTAATCTAATCTAGGTGAGTCCAACCTATCTAGATCATCAATGATGATGATGATTCGAGCGATGATGAATCAGATGACGAAGGAGATAAGGAGGAAGCTGAAGGAAGTGGGAAGGACAAGAGAGGTGATGATGATGAGGATGATGATCAGGCAGGTGATGTAACTGGATCAACCTCTACACCATCGACAAGGGAGAGGCGCACCAAGAGAAACCAAGATCAAGGAGCCTCTTCCTCAGCTCCTCAAGCTAAAGACACACATGATGAAAGGAAAAGTAATACCTAAACGTTTAAGTATTTGAAACTTTTGTACTTGAAATGTTTTTTACATTAATGTAATTTATGAAATTTATGTTTAATGTCTTTGATAAATCAAGACTTAACAGACTGATGACTATGATATTGCTCAACAAACCGATGACTATGATATTGCTCCCCTTCAGCAAATCAAGACTCAACTCACTATAATTCTTGATTTGCAAGGGATAGTAAGACGGTCTATGAGTTACATTCTAGAGGAAGGAGAAATCATCCACAACCTGACTGACGAGCAGCTCACTGATATGTTCAGATTAAATCCTGACGAGCTTGTCAAAGATGCTCCAGAAGTCAATGTCGTTAGCGATGAAGAGCTACAAGGTGTGGATGAGATCGAGATTGAAGACGTCACATCAGAGTATTATCCAAAGTACACTGACCCTGAGGGTAATGTTATCCTTGACTTGGGTGAAACATTTGGCAGTGATACTTTTGGCACACTTGATGAGAAAGAGAAAGAGAAAGAAAAGGAGGAAGGTAAAGCCCAAGCCACAGACGCTGATGTTGATTTAAATAAGGTTGAATGGGCAGCTTGTTCGAAAGAGATGAGAGCCTAACATGAACCTCCAAAGCCAAACGCCTACACCAAATTGTACAATGTTAAGATACATTAGAAGGTGTCAGGCAAGATCATCAGTTAGGCCTATTTTGAAGATCTAGAGGTGTACGCTGTAAAGCGAGAGAAGGGGATAGAGTACTTCAGATAGCCACACGATCTGAAGACTTTTCCTGGTTTTGAGCTAAACAGGTTGGCCTGTTTAGAACTTTTGTATGCCAACTCGAGGAAGATGTAAGGCTAGTTTGAGATGGCTTTGAAGAGAGAATACCACAGCAGATGGGTAAACTTCAGACCTCAATAATCTAGGAGGTTCGTGCATTAGACTGAAGTTGACCCTAACACTGGGAAGCCTAAGGTAGTGCTGAAGTGGAGTCCCCCATGCACAATGTCTAAGATCCTATTATGGAAGATGCCTTAGGACTTCACCCCATACTTCAAATGGTGGTATTACGACTGGAGGATGGGGGAAGCGGTCATAGTGTTGAACAAAGAGGGTAAAATAGAGACTATCAGGGTATTTGACCCAATGTGGCTCACTAACCTGTCTGCTAAGGATGTATATACATTGTACAAGTGGCTACTGTTCTATGACACGTAGGATATTGTACAAGCTCTCCAATTCCAACATATGATACGACTCTATTTTGCTTTCGAGATACATGCAGGAGTCACAAAAGAGGAGAAGTACAAGAAATTCCAAGAATGTGTGAAGAATGTTAGACAATAGGATAAACTAGGTCCAAGGGGGAGTTTGTTGATACATTGTTCCTAGTTTATGTACTTCAATGTAAATGTTTATCATTTCTTACACATATGTAATGAAAAGGATTAATGAAATATGATATGCTTTTGATGTTTAATTTTCTTTGTTTATATCATATTCTTATAGTAATTGGTATTACTTATATTTATGAACATTTTATATAGGTTTGAGGTTGTTGTAGATAGTTCTGAGTCAATAATAATTCAGAAACGTGTTCAACTTAGTCGTGTGGTTATTCATGCTAATGGACCATATTTATGGACCATACGCACGAATGAACCATACTTATGGACCAGTCGCACGACTGAACCAGGAGACTAGATCAGTCGTATGATTAAGACATAAGATTGACTCAGTCGCACAACTGAACCTTTAGTCGTGCGTATGAGTCAGAAGCATGAGTCAGTCGCACGACTGAACCATGCTAATGGTTCAGTCGTATGAATGGACACTGAAAACCTATAAATACCACTTAAGTCATGAAAAAACATAACACTTCGAATACTTTCATACCCTAGCCGTCCAGAGCATCAAAGTTCGTCCATCCAAGTTCATAGTTCGTTCCTGATCGATTCTAACTCGTTCTTAACGTTTGTTTCATCGTTAGATCGATTAGGTTGTTCGTTCTCACTAATTGGATCACCAATCAAATAGAATTCCGTGCTATTTGATCTGGTCTCACACAGAATCCGTTAGTACTCTGTATGAAAATGGCCCTAACAAGCCTTGGGAGATTCTGGCTTAGATGGTTCAGGTTGGGGAGAGTGGGGCTGAGCTCATGGTACTTGTTGTGTCTGAGAGAGAGGGGTTTTGAGAAAGTCCTCATTGTTTTCCTCAAATGCTAGATTAAGGATAACCTCTATGATAAGAAGATCATCAGACAAAGACGACAATTCAATAATCCCTTCCGCAGCTTGAATTTCTGCTTCAAAAGATTTTGGAATGGCACTACCTGTCCCAACTAATTCACTTGTTGGACCATCAGTCCTTATTTCCCCTTCGAAGTCAATTTCATGTTCAATAGGGACCTTTGGATGACCAACTTCCTCCTCAGTAGTAGGTGGTGCACTCTACCTTTGAAGCTCTTTAGCTCTAAAGTAGGCTATAGCAACATCGGGTGAGGGTTGTTCAAATTAGGAGATTATCAAAAACTAGGTTAAGAATCTATTGAGATCAATAAGCATCCTATGATCCACTTAAATTGTTATAGGAGGTGGCTAAGGGAAGATAGTTATAGAGTGTTATTGTGTAGGATAGAATGAATATAGGGTTGAGATGGCCAAGTTTGGTTCCTCATGACTTTGACTCTGTACGTTCTCCCCCTTTTTGGTAGCATCATCTTGAGAAGTAGATGAGCTAGAGGAAGAACTTAAAGAGACTTGAACATGTACGTGCCTAAGAGACTTCTCAATTTGTGTCTCAGCTAGTTTGGCCTTAAGATTTTCAATCTTAAATTGCTGAGTGGTAGACCTATCTTCTAAAGTCTTAACCTTTGATTCAAGGTTTGAGAATTTAGCAAGTAGGTCTCTGATAATAAGTTGCATACTTCCCTCATCTTCTTTAGAATAATCACGGGGAGATGAGATAACATACCTAGTATATTTGTTATCATCACCAGATGTGGTTTCTTGGCACCCTAGTTTCCCATGCATACTGATGTCCCTTTCAGAGGCATCAATTGGCAAGGTTGGCATAGTCTCAGTCTTAGTTTTGTTACCACTATCCTTAGAGCCCAATGAGACACTCTCAGTAGTGGTAGCTGAGTCTACATGATTCCCCTCCAACCTGTGGGACTCACCTTAGTTTGGCTTAATTGATGTGGGCTAGAAATCAGAGGTTCCCTGGGACTCAGTTGATCTAGAGAGTGGTGTGGTAGATCAACATTATGGACCTGATGAAACATGAGATCTTCATCAGAGCGGATTAATAGGTCAGTAAAGAATACAGAAGTTATTCATAATAAACCGGGACCTTAGTGAACATCGAGTGGCATTAAGCCAATGATGTGACTATCCCTTTTTGGCTGCTTAGAGGAGTGTCGGAACTCACCCTGAAGGCTTAAAGCTTGGGCTTTGGGCTCATCAAGTTGAGACTAAGAAGACTCAATGTTGATATTGATATCAATTATGGAGGATGGTTAGACCTTTGGCAGAGTGGGAGCCCTTTGTTTCACTCTAGCCTTTTTGGTTTGAATAGAGGGGACTTTTTCAATCAGAGTAGATTGAACAAGGGTTCATGTGGGACATCTGTGATATGTGAATTTAATTGGGTAGGAAGAGATAATTAGCATTGAAGTGGTGGTGTCTAGTATGGGTTCATCACTTGCTAGATTTGTAGGGATGTCACCAGGAGCAATAGGCTCGAGCATACTTGGAAGTATATTAGTAAACCTTCCGGTAAAGTTGGTAGATATCTTTTATTGCTAATCTTAAAGATACCCGACCTCATTTCGGGAACCACTAGAACATTTGCATAATAGGAATTGGTGATGCCATATTTCGCTTGTAAGGACCATGAGTGACAGATCTCCACATTCTGATGTCTTGATACTTGATGAAACCTTCAATACATTGACACCAGATTCTAAAATTATCAGGGATGATAATAGGAGCCTTAGTCATGGATCCTATCTCAGTCTTAATTTTTTTTTGGTTGAGGGCCATTTGAGTAGAGTAGGTGAGTATGAAGAAACAATGGTGATTTAGGATGGTTAGATATCACAATCAATAGCCTAAGAAGCTCTGATACCAATTGCAGGATCGGTGTTGGTCTCTCAACACAAGTTTATCTCACTAAGTCACTAAATCTTACTCGGTTGATGAAGTAGAATCTCTAACTTAGTTAATAATAATTTAATAAGTTAATGAACACAAGAAATGGTTTTAAAGATACTTGTACATATTACTCTCAACTCAGGGTTACAAGACTCTTACTAGCATGTGTGAAATGATTTACATTGAGAAACTATATATACTACTATCTACAACCGGTTATACTTCGATGACCAGCTGGAACTTACAATTAAACAAATACTACATTGCTAGAAGTATGGTCCTAGATTATGTAGTCATGACATGTCCATCACATACCTTTTATTACCAACTAAAGTTAGTAACTGTACTAACTGATAAAAGGTGAACAGTGGAATAAAGTATGGTCAACTACATAGGCGTAGGAATGCGCCATGCAGTATATCAGAGTTGGCAGCATGTGTCAGTCGGACCATACTTTTGTCCACTGGTTCATAATTGGTTCTTCTGAAGGTAAATAGCTTTGTAAGAATAAGGTCTTCCAAGACTATTTATACTTTGAAAGAAACAACTTCTTCCGAGTCTTCTGCAAGCCTTCAGGACTTCATTCTTTGGAAAACTGTGCCTTGGATCTTCTAAGTTCAACTCTTCTGAAGTAGAACTACTTAGTCTTTGAAAGACTTAAAACTGTCTTAGGAAGTTCTTTATATACTTCGGAAGAAAAACTACTTAGTCTCGAAAAACTTAGTTTTTCTTCAGAATTTCTTCATACTTTAGGCTTCGGAAGATCTTAAGCATGTATTCAGAAGAGTTGCTTTTGGCTTCGGTTAGTCTCGAAAGACTTAGTTTTTCTTCGGAATTTCTTCATACTTTAGGCTCTGAAAGATCTTAAGCTTGTTTTCGGAAGAGTTGCTTTTGGCTTCGGAAGACTTCATTCAGTTCTAGTCAAAATCTTCTATGTGTAATTTTGGTTGCACCAGCCTCATCTGATCCAACACATGTTTTCCTAATAACTGTGTCATTTGGTGTAACTATCGGCTGAGATCCTGTATGTCATGTGCCTACTGGTAAAACCCCATTTATGAAAATTGAGGGTGTGACAGATTAGTATCATAGCCAATAGTTATAGCAAACTAAAATTTACATTTCATTTGCATTGCATTTTAGGCTAGAGCATGTTTCCTTAGTTGCATGATGTAGACACTATTGGATTTCATTACATTTGTTTATTCCTATGAACATCTCACTACAGGATCAGAATCGTCTTCTGCACCTTCTAAACATTTGGGAAAAAAGAAAGTTTGACCTAATTCCCCGTCTTCGTCATTTAGTCAGAGCAACTGGCTTAGAGTCGGTTTAGAATTTGATGAGGTTGATTATGATTAATTATTTACTTTACCTCTCCACTCTCTGACTCGTGACTGGTCATATTACCCTAGTACCTAACTAGGCTGATTCAAAAGGAGAAAGTTCCTCCTCCTCGTATTGAAGTTCAGCCTTGGAATAAATTCGTCACTACTTGACCTCTCGAGCCTACCTTGCCTTCTCTTACTTGGTCTTCTGAAAAAGCCATATCCACCTTAGCGACCACTTTGGATTCTGAGAGATAGCTTATTGGAAGATCGTGGCGGGCTATAGACCACGACACACTATGGAGAAGATCGTGGAAAACAAGGAACAACTAAAGGAATTAGTTAGGAGTCACAACACCCTGGCAAATTGAGGCGTGGCCCTGACAGAAGAAGTGAATGGTCATGAACTAACCATAACGATGAAACAAGTGCGAGTCGAAGAAGTCAACAGTCATATCAATGTGATGAAAGCGGTGGAGCCAGGACCAGAGGAAGAAAACCCTAAGTAGGAGCCCGGAGAAGAGCACGAGGATAGCACTGGATCCGTCGTATCTCGTTGATTTCTGTTTCATTCTTTTGTTCAACTTTTCTGTCTTTTGCACCTAGATGGGGAGGATTGTTCTCATCCAACAGACACATTTGGATTTTGATATTTATTATAATTAAGTGTAGATGTAGTTAAAATTGTTTATTAGAGATTGTTATTTGAATATTTAGTTGTGGTTTTGCTAAATTATTTTATATTCCTTATACTTAAATGAAGTTGATATGCAAGATATTTACCTATTTCTGTAAGTTATGATTGTTAAGAATTTTTGGGCGTGGTAGTATGAACAAGACACATGTAGAACTTGATGGCCTCATTAATCAGCATGTAGCTGATGCTCTCATGAATCATAATCCATAACCTAATCCGATTGGTAAGTAATACCAGTTCATCTTTTGACGTGAAAGTTTTCCATTTTAAATTTTTTAATTATAACAATTGTTACAAGTTCAAGTCCTGATCTAAACTTGTTACAGGCCAAGGGGTTTGTAGTTATAACGTTTGTAGTTATAACTCCTTCATGTACTAAAAACCAAACCCATTTACCAGGGTGGAAGGAGAGGTCGGTCTCCACCGATGGTTTGAAAAGCTCGAGTCCGTTTTCACGATGTGTGGCTACTCGGTGACGAATCAGGTGAAGTATTCTACTGGGAAACCCAAGTTCAAATGTTGGGTGTGAAAACCACTAATACTGTAACCTGGGAGAATTTAAAAAACATACTAAAGGAGGAGTACTGATCACGAGATATGGTGCATAAGTTACAAAATGAGTTCTGGAACCTAAAGATGATAGGTTCTTAAATAGAGGCATATAGTACTCGCTCTCACGAGCTTGCCACTCTCTACCCAAACATTGTCAACCGTGCTCACATGCGGGTTGAGAGGTACATAAATGGATTGGTCCTTGAAATCTAAAGCAAGGTCACTACTACCAGACCCGACACCATCCCGGACACGATCAAGTTAGCCTACAAGTTGACTGACCAGTCCGTCACACAGGGTAAGCTGCCCTTGCATGGTGTTGCATCAAATAATTATGATGGTAGGTAATAAGTGGATATTGGAATCAACTTCCAGTAACAAGCAATCTCTATCATCATCATCATCATCATCATCATCATCATCATCATCATCAACAATAATAACAACAACAACAACAACAACATCATCATCATCATCATCATCATCATCATCATCATCATCATCATCATCATAATCAGCATCATGTGCCTCTCAGCAAAAGCAGCAAACATCAAGAAACTTCAACAACTCTCGTAACTTCAACCAGTCTTCCTCAAGTACGCATAGTCTAGATGGTTATAATGGTAACCTTTCCATGTGAAACGTGTACAATTAATCTTTTGATTCATTTACGAATTGACAATGCCTTTTACGATAGTAGATGACTACTTAATCTTCTGAACAGTGAGCTTAGCCAAAGCTACTTCATTTTTGCGATTATTAATTTGTAATGCCAATTCATCCTTTCTCTTTTCAAATCACTTTTAGCACATTCCTTATAATTATTATTTATTTTCAGTTGACAAATTTTTGTATTTAGACTTTTAATTTTATATTTAAAAAGCTTTTCATCGACTATTTTCTATTAAGATGTTGAACTTTATCTATTCACCATTGAGAACAGAGATCATTATTAGTTACTTCATTTGATGACATTTTCACGAAATAAGTTCTCTTTTTGAAAGTTTTATCTTTTCAAGAATTTTCTCTTTTGAAAAATATTATAAAAGTTCCATTTTCAAACGATTTCTCTTTTGAAATTCAGTATTCTTAAAAACCCAACTATGCGAAAACTAGTATAATTATGGACCAAATGAAAACTATCAACTATAGTACAATTTATGCGAAAACTAATGTGACATCCGTCACCGAATGCCCGTCATTTAACGCGCTTGATTAAACTTTTGTTGACGGTCATCCCTCACCCTTATAACCCCTCTATGTGGATATTATGCCTGTTTATTTGCTTAGTTAACCTTACGCGTGTACCATTGTTGTTTAAATCGTCATCATCTTAAAACATTAACTAAGATTTGCCCCGTCAACACTAAACGCGACATTTTTATATAAAAATAATTGTTATGAATAAAATCATTTTTAATTCATAAATAACATTGACGACATTTTAATCAATAATAAAACACGACAAATTAATAACGTTTCCGATCGAAACAAAATTTAGGAACTCGGGGCAAAGTGCAGTGACTAAAAGTGACATTTTGCAAACTTGGAATGGGTATAAAAACCCCATTCCCAGCCATTTTCACCATCTCCTTCTTCATTCCTTCATCTTTCTCCTCTTCACCTTCTTCACCACTCTAGCACCAAAACCGATCGTTTTCGCGCGTTTCTACCGTCAAATCTTGGTTATCTTCGTGAATACTCATTTCTAGCAGGTAGATAACCTTGTTTGACCCGTTTATTGCTCGATTTAGCTGCTGCGTTTTCTAGGGTTTCGGGTGCTCGGGTTCATCCGAGCATATGAGGTCGTGTGAGCTTGCATGTTGTATTTTTGAGTGTGCTTCTTGTTTAGACATGTTAGGATATGGATTCTGGAGGTTCTTGGTGTGTGAAACCCACGCCCGGAGCAGCTAGACGCTGCTCGAACTCTCAGCAGTCGCGATCTGCTGTGCAGGGCGACTGGGCCCTTCGGCCTACTGAGCCTTGCGACTGGGGTGCGTCGTGCGACTGGGTCAGGCGTATGAGTGTGTCACGCGACTGAGCCGTGCGGTTAGGCAAATCGCACGACTGAGTCATGCGCATGGGTGTGTGCGATTGAATGTGTGTGCGAATGAGTCCATGCGAGTGAATGTGGGTACGATTGAGTCAGTGCGAATGAAATGGTGTGCGAATGTGCGTGAGTCGCACGACTGAAAGGCCAGTCGCACGAATGAATGTTCAATCGTACGAATGAAGCTGATTCGTGCGAATGAAGTTCAATCGTGCGTATGGAGGATGAGTCGCGCGATTGGGTCTTGCATGGTACGACTGAATGCTTAGTCTCACGAATGAAGGTTCAATCGTCCGAATGAAGCTGATTCGTACGATTGAAGGTCCATTCGCAAGAAAGGAGGGTTGAGTCGTGCGTCCGGTCCTGTTGTTTGACTAATGATGGAGTGTGTGTGTGTGTGGATTCCCTTTTCGGAGATCCTACGACGATAAGGTAACAGTAATAAAGTGTCATAGCTTGACCACAAAGATTAAAGTCAACGCTATCAACAGACACATACTATTTAAAATAACCTAGTCTGAGATGTGTGTGTCTGCTTGTGTGTGAACTAACCACGACCGAACCGAAACTGCCCAATCCTATTAACATCATCTTATGCTTTATGCTCTTTATCAGTGCTTGTCAGTAACTGTCAATAGGTGTTTGACTGTTCATAGCATCCTACCGTTGGAAACCTTCATCATACGTGCCTATCATCTGTTCAGTGAGTTTCATGGCACCTTTTTACTCATATAAAACCTTTCAAATATTTTCAACTTGGGGGAAAAGAATGCTCACCTATTTAACTTGATTTCAGGCACCTTCCCTAGTGGGAGTTGGCTGCTACTTCTATGCGTATCTTAACTTGCTTATCTTGTGATTGCTGCTATGTGAACTTGAACTATGTGCTATGTTACCCCTATGTATGACTTAGTGGTATCACACTACTATGCAC
>BJCO01636903.1:0-10587 GCA_018326465.1 Flaveria floridana
TAACTTTTTACGTCCAAATCCTTGGTTTACCTTCCATGAAACCATTTCTAACATTTTTACACGTTTTCATACGTAAAAATTTGACCTTTATGTGTTTCTTTGAGACTTTTAAAACCCCAAAACCCTAGAATCCGGGTTTGATCTACAGAAGGCTTTATAGGTCGATTCTTACCTGGATTTATTGCTCCTTTTTTGAGATTTGTTGCACAAACACCCAGATCTTCAATCCCTTGACCTTAGAAGCTTCAAATCTTGTGTTTCTTTCACTTTCTCTCTCTACTTTCTCTCTTTATAGATTTTTGGAGTTAGGGTTGAAATGAAGAAGATGGTGGCTGCTTTGGGTGGGTTAAGGGCTGATTATGGGCCTCAATCACTCAAGCCCTTGTCCATAAATCCAAATTAGCCCATAACCCTTTTCCTTTTTCTATTAAATACCCATTAATTAAGCCCCTAATTCTTTATGACTCGTTTTGACTTTTCGGGGTGTTACACAGCAGATCGCCTGTGAATAAAATCACAAGACGAAGATAAACATTACAATTTACTATAGAAAATTTTGCTTAAAAACACAAAACCCTCCCAAAATTTTTATAAAAACATGTTTTTTAATGGAGCATTTTTATGATATTTTACGACATAAGATATCCTTGAGATTAAGTCGTGTTATCAGACAAGTATTATGAATAGATAGAACCCTTGAGGAAGATTTGCTATTAACCTTAATCTTTTGTTCTAACACTTGTAATATATAGTCCTTATTGTTTTTTACTTTTTTGTGATATTTGTCAACAAATCATAGTCAAAAGAAGAGTTTGATCCTGGTTCAAAAGAAACGCTAGCTATATGTTTAACACATGCAAGTCAAACGTTGTTTTCTCGGAGATCTAGCTTTAAATTCTACACAAACACACGTGTTCGATCAATCGTTTGGTTGATGATCTTCATGTTACTTTGCATGCAACTATATTGATTGTGTCATTTGGTCTTAACTTTTGCTCTTAGTTGAAGTTTACAAGTAAATATAAAATCAATAGAACAACTACGTGGCCCACAGTTTTTTCTACATATTATCTTACTATTTAACATGTTGAACCATTTGACCTTATACTCAGTAAGTAGCCATATGACATGGCTTGGTATGAGGTCGGTATGTGAATGATTATACTAGCCTACAATGAGAATGAATGATCTGATAAACAACCTAAGATTATCAATATATGATTAATGTTTTACAAACACATTACACATTGTTCACTAGTATCAGTTAGTAAACCAACATAATCATAAAGTTCTATCTTCAACTCTATGTAACGGACCTTGTAAGAATCAGTATTAGATGTCGAATCCCATGTAAAGGGTAGAAAGTTATTAAAGCTCTCTAAAACCTAAGAGTGAGCGTAAAAACAAATTCTTGGTTTAAAACCAAAGAGTGAGCGTAAAATAAAAAAGTAAACATACACTCAGACCGGCCACTATACGTGGTTAAATCTCACATACTCTATATATACTATTTTCCAAACTAAAATCACTTCAAAAGGAATATTTTCTTAACAATTGAAGGGTTTTAAAAATGAAGGATTAATGATAATCTATTCTTCCATTAAGGTTGTTACATGCTAATCATAGTGAGAGGGCAATCAAGCTCTTGAGGATATGCTTTAAGCATGTGCAATTGACTTTGATGGAAGTAGGCATATATGTTTATCTAAAAGGCGTGTTATGGATAAACCCAAATGTAAAATCTGAATACTATGAATACGGGCCCGTATTGGTTTCTATAATACCAAATCAGTCAATTAATGATTTTTTACGGCTCGTATTGTCCATTACATTCGATATCAATTTGGCCCAACTTGGTTTTGAAAATTTATGTCGGTACGTATGTAAAAATAAAAACGTTGGAATGATTCAAAAAAAGTTCATAGACTATGACTACGTTCAAAAAAAGAAGTTGCAGCGAAAACTCTAAACTGACAACACACATAATGTTTAGACATACAACTAAAACACATACACAGTCGACATAACAACATATATTTGTGAATAATTCAAACATGTCTGAAAAGCAGATCAAATGCCATACACAATGTTATTCAGTTTCTCTTTGATCCTTGAAAGGCCATTCTCTGAGGCATAAGTCTCTCCAATCTGTTAGTTTACACAATATAATTAAAACATAGGTTATAAATATGTTTAAATGAATGCAAGCCTTTGATATAACACATAAATTTATTAATGCAAAATTTAAAAGGTTTAAACTATTCCACAAACTCAATTGATAGAATAATAAAGAATTTTTTCTTCACTTGTCCGATAAAGTGAAGAAATTATAAATGGCAAGAGCCTTGACAAACAATAGAATTAGATCTGTAATTTAGAAATAACATGACTAATTAAATGCATAAAAAGAAAAGGCATACAACAGTTGACAGTTTTTACCACAGTAGGCTTTTAGGTAGTGGGTTTCCTTTAAAATAGTGGCCGAGCCGGGTCATCAGTGATGTCTGTGTTCGCGGGCGTGGGTGTCATTTCCCCAATAGATTTACCCGGATGATCGGACTTAAAAATTATTCGTTGACCATTTAAAAAAAAGTTTACAGTTTTTTTTTGAACAACAGTTGTTTAATTAACTATTCTAGATATTTGAGCCAAGATATTTGTGTACGTTCTTTTGTCCTTGTTCAGTTTTTGGATTCATTTACCAAAAATAGTACTTGAAAAGAAAAAAAAAATTATAGTACTTGATAAATAATTTTCATAAGGAGTACATGCATGCAAACAATTTCAACCCACTAGTATGAACACGCGAGACAAAGAAACAGAATTTGAAGCTTTTACTAGAAAAATATACATATGCACACACGGACCAAATCATTTCAAAATTCTAATTTTTTTAGAATTAAATCAAACAGAACAGATTTTAATCATTTAATTTTTTATCACATATTTTAAAATTTTTTATACTTGTACTTGTATATAACAAACCATTGTAATAATATTTCTAGTGTAAATATGGATGACATGTAACAATATCATATTTCTATTTATTAAAATTTATCGTTTCTCTCTTGTATTATATTACTACATTAATTATTAACAACATCATTTAATTCTCTTTATATTAAAAATAGTTTTATTAATAAAATTAAAAACTAGATTTTTATTAACGTTATTTTTAAAGAAACAAATTTTTATAAATATTATTCTGAAAAATCAAATTTTTTAAAAATACAAAATATTTTCGTATTGGTGTTTTTAACAAGGAGCATTTTTATATCCCAAAAATAATTAAAACTTGAGAGTTATAATAAGAAAATTTTAGAAAATGATACTTTTCAAAACATTTTTGGAAAAAATGCTTAATTTATTTTTTAAAAAATAGAAGTTTTAAAAGTTGATATAATTGTTTTATTACTTATAATTCTTAGTTATATGTAATTTCAATCAATCTTATCTTACAATATATTTTTATAATTGATATCTTTTAATCATATCATTTTATAAATTTAACTCGTGTAATACACGAGTTTACTAAAGTTAGTTTGTTGATATATTCGTTAATTTTTCCATTTATCTACACATGATGAGTAGGTCACATTACCTACATGCATGTAGTATGTTTATAATCAAACTAGTTTGTTAGTTATTAATTATTATTATTTTAATTCCAGGTGATATAAGTTCGAAACAATAACTATAATACTTATACGTCAAAAAGTTTTTGCAATAAGAAAATGAACCGTATATACATATTGCACTGTCTACATAATATATAGCATTCTAAATTGATCATTTTGCATCGATACTAATAAAATAAATTAGTTATTGTCACATTTCATTCTCACAATCGTTTTGTCACGTTTTATCATTACAATTATTTTGTCATATGTTACCATCATACAAAATGATCAACCTTTTAATGATAATATTAAACCCTAATGATGTTGTATATCATTTTCAAATTGTTAAACAAATATTTAATAAAAAATATTTGTTTTTATTAAAAGCGTAATATTTTTGAAACAAAATTCTAGAAAGATGATTTTTTTTTAATACAAACAGGCTTTTGAAAAAATGACAGTGTTTAAAAATCTTTCTTTTAAACAAAACATTTTTAAATATGAAAGTTTAAAAAAATGCTACTATTGTTTATTACTTAAGGTAGTTAATTATACATAATTTAAATTATAACTTATCTCAAATTATAGTTTTATACTTTATAAATCTTAATTAGTAGCTTCAATTGAATATTTTTATTTAAGCCTGTAGTATAAGGGTTTTAAAATAGTATTATAATATATGATTGTAACTAAATAAGAGGGTGTACCTGAGCATGTATGGTATGAGCAACAATATCATTAATGATAGAAAAGCTAGCGTTGATGACATCATAGCCTTCTTCATGTATCACACGAATAGTTTCACTGAACAAGAACTGAAAATCAACTCCAGTGATTAGAATTGCTTCAATAGATGACCCAATTTCGCGAACATCAATCTGTGGTGCTCTTTGTTGCCCGGCCATCATACTCGAGGTTTGGATCTTCTTGTCATGATCAATTTCCAATTTCTTGATCCGCATCAAATTATCCCTTTCTTCTTTCATTTTCTCAAGTTTTATTTGCAATTTCTTTATGTAGTTTGCAGCTTCCTGTAGTTGATCTGGCAGTGATACCATATCCTGCAACATATGTAACTAGTCAACATATGCAAAATTTAAACCACCGATGGAGTTTAAATCCACATGATTTATCCCCACAAGACCTCAAGATGAAGCCCACAAATTTGAAGTTGAAGCGGCTGAAAATTATAAGAAAGAAGCATATGATGTGTAATATTTAATATTGTATAATGGAAACTGTAAAACACTAAGTATTCTTCTAATTTGTCCCCTCCAACTAGATATTTGCAGAATGTAAAAGACTAACTATTCTTCTAATTTGTCCCCTCAAACTAGACATTTGCAGAAAAGATAAGCTTGGAGCGAAGAGTGTCAAAACGCATGATAGATGACCCTTTCGTTAGAAGGTTAACAACTAAACCAGCAATCGGAACATAGTGAACTCTAAGACTTGACGCGCTCTATAGTAGCCTTCGAAAGAAACCTTGGCTAAACAAATTGTGTTCATTTCATGCCATTGAGAGTAAAGTGGGAGGCATACATTTTCATTGTTTCATTTTCTAAAATCTTTTAGATATGTCAGAATATTAATGACATAGATCAAGATAAGTCACACACACACACACACAGAGAGAGAGAGAGAGAGAGAGAGAGAGAGAGAGAGAGTAAAACCCTAGAAGATTCATGAGGAACAAGAGAATGAAGCTTGGAGTAAAGGGCCTTCATGTGAATTCTTCGGTTTTTCTCAATGGTTCTTCTGTCAACCCTAGAAGATGAAGGACTAGGGTTGCATTCCATTGCTTCGGTCACAGTTCAATTCGATCGTCTTCCCCAAATGAAGGAATTTCACCTGTTTTTATAGCTTCAAATCCACTTATCTTCACTCGATTGTGATTGGTCTTCTTTTTAATAATAGCAAGATTGGATGAAAATGATTTATTAAAGCAAGAAACTTCACATCCCATACACGACGTTTCTTCGAAAAGCATATGTTGTGGGATCCACATGCATCAAAAAGACATACCAACAAGTTTAATGGTTCGTGATACACATTAACGGTTTTTTTAGCAAATGTTATAAGTTTGAAATTATGTGTATGGTTTTCCTTTCAATTTAAAGTATTTAAATATTAGAAATCATTTAAATTGCTTTTAGATATATAAACTTTAAAAGAAAATTAAAAACCTTGTAAGTCCGTATTTTCTTTAAATCGGTAGATTAGAAATAATAATTATGTTAAGTTGAAGTTAGTAAGTTATGAGTCAACAACCAAAATCTATTTCACACTACGGGAAAAGAACATTATAGCCCTCTAAAAGTAGGAATATATCCATTCATAGTAAAGGAGCAATCTTTCCTAGTGGCTTTAATAATTTATTTTTAGTGACTGGGCTTTGTTAGAGATTCGAGTATTGGTTCACATAAAACACAAACAATATTGCAAGAGGAAATAAAAACAAATTGAACACGTGAGATTTATTGGTTCGGTCGATATGACCTATTGCTTTGTGGTACAGGTACAATGAGCAATTACAGTTTTATTTCTTTGTGGTCACACTCATGAGCAGTTACATGTACAATGATCAAATATATATAAATAGATCTGGGATAACAATATATGTTAATGAACAAGAAACTAAATGGGCTCAAACAGAATCAGAGTCAGTTCCTACCTAGTGTCGTGTGTCTTTAACTGGAGCCCAATCAAGACCCTATAAAGTCAACAATATCCACTTTGAGGCTTGATAATCTTCAAACTACCTTCTGTTATGAACTTATACCTCGTTTAATCTTCCTCATCTTCTTGGTTGCAACAACCTTTTAATTGATTAATCTGAAGGCCTGTTGAAGCTCTCTAAAGCTTCAAAACATCAGTCACGATCATATCTGGCCCTAACCAGTTCTTTGTCCCTACCGACTCCCACTTAAACAAATTGTCGGATCCTGAAACACCCTAAGAACAAACACTCGTTGTATTCAGCAAGTAGTCATTCGGAGAGATTTTATCAGATGAAATTTTAGTTCTTTTAATCCACTTTCATCTACGAACTATTATTGAAGCACAATCTATGCTCCCACTATTGTAAAATCCTCTAATTGGTTAAACTGAATACTTCTGCTCGTGAGATTTTATGAACTGAACTTTGCCTTCTTTTAAACTAGGATGTCACTTCCTTCAAAAGCTAAACTTACATTGTATAATGAGCCATTTTTCTTTCCACAACCCATGATAGGATTCTTTTTAACAAAAATTCGCTGCCTTTTCCTAACTTTGCCTCATGTTCTTGTTTATCCAACTGCTCGATAGAAATCATTTGCCTCTTTAAGCCAAAAATACTATAACATCATTTAAAGTCCATGAACCAACTAAAGTCATTAACACTATATAAACCATGCCCGAAACCTAAAAAATCATCAGTTGCTAGTCTCACTTTGTCAAAATCACTTAATTTCACATTCCATAATGCTTCACTACTGTGGTTTGCTATAGTGTTAACTTTTTTTTGTTTAATGTAATACAAGTGAAGAAAAAAACCTACACAACAACAATTATATGATATGTAATTGTAAATACAAGGTTTTGTTTCTTTGTAGTAGTTGACATCTTTTTTCTCTAATTCTAGATCTGCGCATTAACACAACCGAACTATAAGCGTTGTGTCAAAAAAGGCCTACAACCACATAAAAATTTGTTGCCGTAAACCTTTCAGCATACATAATTTTTCTAAGTTAAGTGTGACTATAGATCAAATCATCGTAGGTACCATACAATCATATTTATGTTTAGTGGCCGTAGCAACTTGAAAGTATGAAAAAAGGCTATCGGTCTTCGTTGCTAGAATCAAGTATTTCGACCATTAAGTGTGGCTACTGCCTAGCAATGACCACATAATTTACTATTAGTGTTACAAAAGTGTTGCAACTTCCACATGAATTTACTAAAAAGTAGGATTTAGCCACACTTATTCAAATAATCTGTAACAAAAAAGCTACTATAATTAAGCATATTATCCAAATAAGTATTGCTAACTAGTAGCAACAGCCACCTAAATTACTATTAGTGTGGCTAAACCCAAGGAACTACCAGATGAATTTACTAAAAAGTTTGATTTAGTCACATTTATTTAGAATACCAGTGGCAAAAAGACTTTTGTAATCAAGTCATTTGTCAATAAGTGTGACGAAAGGGTAGAAATAGCCATATGATTTACAATTAACATGGCTAAAGCATAGCAACTAGCACACGATTAGCTATACTCATTTAAAAAACTCATGGCAAAAAGGCTACTGTAATCAAGCATGAAGGATCAGTTATGGTTCAAACAATAGTTTCACAGTTAGAGATTATCAACTAAACACACTTACTAGATCAAATAGGGAACCAAACAATAAAACAATGAACAATAAGTAAGAACACTCAAGAACAGAAAGATTGATTTTCAAAGATGATGTATATGGCTCTCAAGTGTTACAGGTATTGCCAAGCTTCTTCTAAGTCCTTAGACTGATACATGAGATACTTTATAGTACAACCTACAATCGACCATACTTTGAAGGCCAGCTGAATACTAATCTAGATGACAAGATCAATGTAAAGTTAAAAGACAGATTGTTTTTTGACTTGCGACTATGACAGGCCATAACTCACATCCTATTATAATACAATAAGGATAAAAGTACTAAAGTAGGAAATTATAGACAAGTGACCTTATAGTATATTTGACAAAAGTAAAAAAATAAATTTGTATAAGTTGGTAAGTCTGTAGAGCTAAGACCGGAAAGGTTTTCTACTTTTATCAAAAGTATGTCAGAGACACTAGTCTTCTTAGTATTCGAAAGAGTTCAGTCTTCAAGCTTCAGAAGACTTTATCTTTAAGCTTGGGAATACTTAACTTTGGCTTCAAAAGATTTCTGTATTTGGATTCGGAAGATTTGACACTTAGTAAATTTATATTGTACATAGTCAAATCTTCTACAGTACTTCCTTCTACACTTAGTAAATTTATATTGTACATAGTCAAATCTTCTACAATACTTCCTTCCTTGTACTTCATTGCATGCTGAGAGATCTTTAGTTAGGATCAACATTCAAGATAATCATCTTGGTCTTACAACTGAGCCTTCAACTAAGGCTATCCCTTTAAAGCTCTAGCACTTATTCTTTATTAGAGCTCTGGCAAGGGAGAGGTTGTAAAACACCTTTACCAACTAGTGTCTCACTGAGGGTGGTAGGTTGTTCTGAAGGAGCAGGAATGTTAAGGTTCACAGAGTCCATAACTGAGCCTTTAACCGAGGCTTTCCCTTCGAAGCTAATCTTAGGGTCCAACTCAGTATCCAGTTGACCAATTGTTTTCCCTTCTATCCTTTGTCTGTAAATGCTTGTTCTTTTTTTAAACTCCTTAGACACTCTCTTATGAATCCTATCTGCTAACCTGTCAGCATGTTTGTTTTGACTTAGGTTGACAAATGGCAGGTTTACTAGATTGAAGCTTTCACAGAATCCTAGGTTGTAGATGTTGAAGATTTCTTATTGACCTAGGAATCTAGAAACAACCAAGGCCTTTCTTTCAATGTCATACCTCCACCCTATGATTGGATTTGCAGTAGGATTTGATAGAAGTGATATGCCCCTTGGTACAAAACCCCCCCTCAAGTAGGCTTTAAAAGATGGCATCCACATTAACATGGGCTAGAGGAGGTTGTTGAGTCTGGACAATTACAAGTGATGGTAGTGTATCCTCGATGTCCATCCTTTGGGCAGTGCTCCCATGTTCTATAATTGTAGTAACTTTTTCTCCATTTTTGGTAGCATCACTTACAAAGTGAGCTAGAGGTTAGGTCTATTACGTCCATAGATTCTTGTGGCCATGATTTAGCATGCATGGTAGGCCTCTCAGCGAGATTACCCTTAAGATCGATGATCTCAAGTTGCTAATTGAGAATCTGCCTTTGTAAGGTAGCCTCCTGAGATTCCAGGTTTCTAAACTTTTAAACAAGATATATGCATGTAGCCGTCAATTCTTATAAGAGGTTCCAAGAAGCTGGGTTACCGTGATTGGCGTTTGAATGATTTTAGGGGTCTCATCCTTACTTCTAAGAAAGAAGACCCAAATATTTTTTGTGAAATCATCCATGATCATAAGACAGTGTGAAAATCTCCCTAAACTCATTACACTTGTGGGGGCAAAGAGATCCATGTGTAATAAGTGAAGGGAGTAGTGATAAAGTTCATTTCCTTTGGCTTGTGTGACACTTTGTGTTGCTTTCTTTTTAGGAATGAAATACAATGATAATCACTTGTAAACTCTTTCTTTGGTATTTCAATTACCAAACTATTCTTAATTAGTTTATTCATATTCTTAAAGTTTACATGGTATAATCTTTTATGCCAAAGGAAAGACTCATCACTATTTTCTTTGGATAGAAAGCAAGAAACTTCTCGAGAAGGGGAGGTTTCTTGAAAATCCATCTAGTACATGTTCCTTTTTCTAGGGGCTCTAAGCAAAATATGATATTGAGGAATGATCACCCCGGGTTTGAGACAATGTACTCATGCTCTTTAAAGAGCATGTTATGTCTCTGGTCATAAATATAAGACACACTCAAAAGGTAGTACTCAAGCTCATTAACAAAGTTTACCTTTTTAATACTGAGCTTACCATTTATGACCTTGCCCTTTCTAGTAATGTAACCTCCTAATTCAACTCCAAAAGCAACTGGCCCTCCATCAAGGTTTTCAAATTCTTGAAGCCAAGAGCCATTGCTAGTCATATGCCCGCAACAACCACTATCAATGATCCATACATTGATTTTGGTCTTTAGTTATTTCTATACATGAAAAGAGATGATTAGTTATATTTGGAAACACAAGCGTTGTTGCTCTTGGGTTTATCAAGATGAACTTAAGAAGTTCAACAACCATTGATCCTATATGCAAGCTTAGGGGATCTTTGGTTGTTGTTGAC
>BJCO01636904.1:0-11423 GCA_018326465.1 Flaveria floridana
TATATATATATATATATATATATAAAACACCCTATGCAAGATCGGTACAAGTCACTTAACACAAGAGTTCTCTCTTAAACTCACTAAGTTACACTCAAATGATAAAGCAAAATCTTCTAAGAGTTGATAATAATATACTAAGTAAGCAAGACACAAAAAAAAGATTTTCAAGATACTTGTATATATTAATTCTCAACTCAAAGTTTATAAGACTCTTACAAGCATGCTCTTATGAGCTTACAATTAGAACTATATACACTACTATCTACAGCCGGTTATACTTTGAAAACAAGTTGGAAAATACAACTAGACAAAATACTACAGATGCTAGAAATATGTAAACTAAGATAAAGAATTATCCTAGTATTAGGTAATCACGACAAGTCCATAACTTACCTTTTATCACCAACTAAAGTTGGTAACTATACAAATCTATGATGTGTGAGCAGTGGATAAAGTAAGGTCAAACATATCCGTATAGAGAAGTTTCATGCAGTCTGTCAGTGTAGAAGTTGACTGACAGATACCTTACTTTATCCACTCATCACAGTTGCTTCTTCCGGAGGTGAGTAAACTTCCGAAGACATAAAGTCTTCCGAAGCTACTTTGGCGTCGGAAGGAACAACTCCTTCGAATCAGCTGCTTCCGGTCTTTATCTTCTTTATACTTCGGAAGAGTAAACTTAGTCTCGGAAGATTAAGTTTCTCTTTGGAAGTTCTTCTAGTCTTGGCTTCTGAAGGTGATGGACTTATCTTTGGAAATGCAGCTTTGTCTTCAGAAGTCCTTTATAAATTATACCAAAATCAAGTTAAGTATTTGTTTTGGTTGCACCAGTCTTATCAGACCCAACAGACTCCCCCTAGGCTGATGCTACCAAAACATTCACTTATCCTTCTTCTTCAGGGTTTCCCTCACCAATACTAAAAAGTATGCACTTCTTTTTTTGCTTTTCTTCAATGGTAATGGTGAGGATTTGATTCAGTTCTTCTTCAGATAACAGATCAAGTCTGTTACTTGGGATAACACGAATCCGATGGTAATCCCCCCTATAAAGAGTTAGTTGATGGGTGTTGGAGTCGTATACCTATCTACCTATAGGCTCAAAGGCTGGTCGTTGGACCGTTTGCAGGAAGGTTTTACCTTTGATGAAAGCTACCTCCTTAATTGCCTTTGCTCTTTTCTTCAACTCTACTTCTCTCATATTGCTTATGTGATTTCTGGTGAGGGATGTAGTAGGAGGATTGGAGGGATTGGAGAGAGGTATGTCTTCTAGCTCAGCAAGATCAAATCTACTGCTGTGTAGCAGTGGGGCTGTGTCCCATATGTTGATCATACCATTCTCTCTAACTAACCTAAAACTTCCTGAAGGTTCATCATACCTCCACTGGACTATATAGCTCCTAGGAACTTAGAGAGTGGTAGGAAAGTCATCTCCCTTCCTAGGGTCCAGCAGAGTCACCAGTTTCCTTCTCAGCTTCTTCTCTTCGTCTGTTAAGACATTTTTGTTTAGTGTAAGAAGGGTAAGAGCCTGATCCAGGGTTCCAATAGGAAGATCAAGGAAAGCTTCTTTTGAGAGAAGGTTGATAGAATTATCAATGTATCTTAATTCTATCATATTGTTCTCCTAAGAGATAGAACTCAACCTTGTGCAGTCGTTGAGCCTTTCATGGATTTCCTCATACTCCCTCACGGTCTAGGGCCTGTATGGTTAAGAGGATGGTTGGGTTGAGGGTTTGGCTTAGGTTATAGGTTTAGGTTTGGGTGATGGTTTTGTTTTAGGTTTGGTTTTAGGTTTTAGGACAGGTGGTGGTGGTGGTGATTGAGAGACAGTTGGTTTAGGTTTTGAAGTGGTTGAAGGGGCTGGTTCTGGGGTATAGGGTTCATCAGTGGGTTCAGGTTTTATAGAGAAATGAAAAGAGAAAGGAAAAGAGAAAGGTGTAGGTGGTTCATTGGTTTGAGGTAAGGGTATTTGTATTGGTTTGAGGGTAGGCTTAGGTTTGGGTGATGGTTTTGGTTTTAGGGCCATCCTCTGGCTGCTTGGTTTCCAGGACACCTCCTAGCGGTTTCCCAAATGAATGTCAGCCTTTATCTCGCTGACATGTCGTTGGAGAGTCTTTTCTGCCATGGAGGCAACCTGCCTGACTGAGAAGCCATGGGCTTTGAGGTAGGATTTCATCCACTCCTTGTCCTCATCCCTCTTTGTAGCAGTTTCTCAGCCTCCTCCTCCTTCTTTTTCTTCTCTTTCATCTTCTCTCTGGCTGCCCTCTTTCTTTCATTCATGATCTTTTCTCGTTCTTGTTTGAAAAAGAACAAGATAGTGTCTAATTCATGAGGGGCCAGCTCTTCTTCCTTGAATCCTCTAGAGCAGAGAAAGGCTATTTTCTCTTCTCTTTTCCTAGCATTTGCCTTTGCCCTGTCCTCCTCCTTCTTCCTCCTCCTTTCTTCATCTTTAGCCAACCTTGCTGCTTCATTTCTTTCAGTCAGCAACAAGGTTTCCTTCTTTAGTTTTAAAAGCTTATCATATGGAAGTAAGAGCATTTCTTCACTCTTTACTCCTAATCTGATGAGCCTGTCTATGACCTACACCCTTCTTTGATTATCAATGTGCTCTTGAGTATCTATTGATGCCTTTCTGTTGGCAGCCAATAGCTTCTCAGAGTCAGGTTGCTCTTTCTTCTTGAGTTTGGCCAACCTTTCCTCCTCCTCAAGCTCTTCAGCTATCAACTTTCTCTTTCCTTTAGGGTTAGAGGAAGCTGAAGCTTTTGGAGACTCTGGCTTGGAGGGTTCAGGTTGGCTGAGTGGAGGTTGAGTTGGTGGCATAGGAGAAATGGTAGTGGATATGTTTATTATTACTTCCACAGCCTCAATCTCAGCTTCGGAAGAGGCTTCCTTAGCTTCAAAAGTAGCCTTAGTGGCTTCAGAAGTAGGTGATAAACATGTTTCAAAAGTTTTAACTCCCTCTTTGGAAGTAACTTCCAAAGCTTCAGAAGCAATTGCACTTCCTGTACCTTTTAAATCAGGTGCTGGGCCATCAGTTTGTGTTTTCCCTTCGAAATGAATCTCAGGTTCCACACTCCCCTTAGGTTGACCAACATCTTTCCCATAGGTAGGAGGTGCAGTTAACCTTTGAAGCTTTTCAGCTACAAAGTAGGTCAGAGTAACATAGGTAGGGGATATTCAAATAAGGATCTACCAGAAACTGGTTTAAGAAATTAAAGAAGTTGATGAGAATCCTAGGGTCCATTTGAATAGAAGAAGGTGGTTAAGGAAAGATGAGTGCAGTGAGACTTGGGTGTGAAGAAGTGGCTCCAAAAGGAGAGGTTATGGCAATGTTGGGCTCCATGGGAGTTGATGCCTATTCCAAAGAGTGAATAGACATCTCCCCCTGAGTTGATATCTACTCCAAAGAGTGAGCAGATATCTCCTCATCAAATCTTTGTCCCTGGACACTCTCCCCCTTTTTGGTAGCATCATTTTGAGAGTCAGATGAGCTTGAGGAAAAGCTTGCAGAGACCTGAGTATGTACATGTCTGACAGACCTCTCATTCTGTGTCTCAGCTTGTTGGGCCTTAAGAGTGTTAATCTTAAGTTGCTGAGTGGCAGATCTATTTTCCAAAATCTGAACATTAGATTCAAGGTTTGAGATTTTGGAGAGTAGATACTCTATGGTGAGTTGCAGACTACCCTCATCCTCTTGTGAGGAATCATGGGGAGATGGGATAACATACCTAGTAGGCTCCTCCACACCACCTGATTTGGTTTCTTGGCACCCATGTTTCCTCTGCAATTCAATGTCTCATTCAGAAACATTAAGATGCAAAGTTGTCGTGGATAAAAGCTAACTGATGTTACCACTGTCCTGAGAGGCTAATGAAGCACTCTCAGTAGTGGCATATTTATCCACATGAGTCCCCTCCATATCTTTAGGACTCACCTTAGTACTGGTTTCCTGATGTGGGCTGAATATCAGAGGTTCCAAAGGGCTCTGTTGATCTTGAGAGTGGTGAGATGGATCAACATCACTGTCGTTTTGGTGTATGATATCCTCATTAGGTCGGGTAAGAAGGTCAAGAAAGGATGTAGCATAGATATCTATTGACCCTGGACCTTGGTCATCACCTAAGGATTCCCCTGCATAAGCAATGGATTCCATGATGTGGCTGTCCCTTATAGGCTACTCATGTGGGATTTGATCCCATCCCCTAGATTTATTTGATAGGCAATGAAGAACAATGTGCAGCAGGAACTTCTAGTTATAAGAAAAGTTATACTTATAAATTGTAGACCTGTGCACATCACCTCCATAGCCCATTTGGAGATAAGAATCTGCCAAATCCGAGTTGGGGAAATCGGGCGCTCGCATCATGGAGCTCCAGATGCTCCCTAATGGGGATTTCACTGATAATCAACTCCTGGCCGCATATCATCAACCGAATAACCCTTTGGTCATTGTGGGTGTCACTCCTTGCATTTGACCAGAAGTCAGCCATGTGGTTGGAGTAAACAACGGGGTTCACGGTGAGGGCGGTGAAGTATGTCGATTGGTTGAGGAACTGGATGATTGGGGTATAGTCGGCATCCTTTATGGAATCAAGGATCGCGACTTGGTTGTGTTGGGGATATTGGAGGAATGGTGAAGAAGACGAAGGATAGTGGGGGAAATTTGGGAGTTATCTCTGTAAATCGTGGGTAGAAAGTTTTGTAACGTTAGGAAAGGAGAGAGATGGTCGTAGTTTATGTATAAATGGAGGTAAAATCTTATCGGGTAAGGGATAATGATGATTGAAAAGATGGCTTAGGTTTCGACAAGATTAGGTGGCAAGATAAATCCATTTAAATAAATTAACGACATCTCCTTTTTCTGACAAAATCTTTTACCTTTTTAAAGAGTGGGGCCCAAAAGATATCCATTACAGTTAAGTTTCTTCCAAAGGTTAAATGTCTTCCGAAGGGTAACACTTGTGTTTCCCTTTAAGTTTTTCTTCCAAATCAAATTTTACTTCCGAAGGCAGATATAGTCTTAAGACAAATTTGCTTCTTAGAGTAAGATTGTTTCCGAGAACAGGAAGTTAATAAGCTTCAAAAGCTGTTTTGATACTTGATCAAAACTTCTTCCGAGGCCAAAAGCTTCTGTGTAGGAAGAAACACTTAGACCTGCGAAAGACTGAGAAAATCTTCTTTCGTAGGTAAATTTCTCTTCGGAAGAATTTGTACTTAGAAAATTTTGATGAAAATTTTTGTAACAGAGCTTAGATTGTATTTGTTAGACAAAGAGGCCATGGAATATTTTTAAAAGGGTTTTCGAAAAAGATCTAGTCAAGGTTGATCATCCCAATAGCTGTAATTAATCTTTGTTCATCAAATGCCTTTGTGAACAAGACAACATATTATTCATTTGAATCAACCTTAACTAATTTTATGAGATTCTTCTCATGAATGTCTCGGATAAAATGATATCTGATATCAATATGCTTGGTCTTTGAATGCTTCACTGGATTATCTGTAATGGAAATGACACTCTTGTTATCTATGTGGATAGGAGTTTCCATGAAATTGAATCCGTAGTCAATCATCTGATTATGAATCCACAGCAGTTGAGCTCAGCAGCTGGCAGCAGCAATGTATTCAGCTTCAGCAGTTGATGTAGAGACACAGGATTGCTTCTTGCATTGCTATGAAATGATCATTTCACCAAGAATTGACATCCTCCTGATGTTGATTTCTTATTAATGTTGCAGCCACCATAGTCACTGTCAGTATATCCATAGAGGTTGATGTCCTTGTTCTTAGGATAGCAGAGTCTAGTTTAGGAGCTACTTTGAGGTATCTAAGAATCCTTTTGGCAACAACCAGGTGAGACACCTTAGGAGCAGCTTGATATCTTGCACAGATGCAAGTTACAAACATGATATCAGGTCTGCTGACAGTTAACTACATCAGAGTTCTAATAATTGCCTTGTACTGATGCTGATTAGTATCCTCCCCCTCAGAGTCAGGACAGAGATTATGAATCCTGACTATAGGTGTCCTGGCTGGCTTACAATCCTTCATTTAAAATCTATCTAAGATGTCCTTGACATACTTAGATTAACTGATGAAAAACCCTTCTTTCATCTACTTCACTTGAATTCCAAGGAAGAAGTCCATCTTGCCCATAGAACTCATCTCAAACTTTTTACTCATGGTGCTCTCAAAGTCCTTACACATTTGGTTATTTGAGGAACCAAATATGATATCATCCACATAGACTTGTACGAGGAACATGTCCTTTCCAGACCTCTTTATGAACAATGTCTTGTCTATGGTGCCTCTAGTATAGCCATTCTTTAATAGGAATTGAGACAAATTCTCATACCACAACCTAGGTGCTTGGTGTAGGCCATAAAGTGCCTTATCCAATTTCCATACATAGTTGGGATGCTGTGGATCTTCAAATCCAGGTGGCTGGCACACATAGACTTCTCTGTCAATATCCCCATATAGGAATGCACATATCATATCAAGCTGGTAGACAGTGAAGTTCTTGGATGCTGCAAAAGTAAGAAAGATCCTAACAGCCTCAAGTCTTGCAACAGGTGTAAAGACATCTGTGTAGTCAATTCATTCCTCTTATGTATACCCTTGAATAACAAGTCTGGACTTGTTCTTGATGATCAAACCTCTATTATCCTGCTTGTTCCTGTACACCCATTTGGTGCCTATAGGGACTTTGCCTTGTGGTAGTGGACATAAGTTCCACACCTTCTTGCTTTTGAATTGAAGCAATTCCTCTTGCATTGCTTTAACCCAATTATTGTCCTTTAAGGCTTCTTCCACTTTCTAGGCTTAATTTGAGAGAGAAAGCATGAATACAAGCAAACATTCCCTTGATGGGTTTGACTCCTTGTCTTTACTCCCTCTGAGACATCCCCAATGATGTTCTCAGCTAGGTGGGTGTTGTGGATCTTGAGCCTAGGAATCACATTTAGTTGTATAGATAGATCCAAGTTAGAGATATTTTACTTAGGTTCGTGGACACCACCACCAACTGTTGTCTCACATTCATTCAATGAGGAATGATTCAATGAATGTGTGACAACATCATTTATGAATTGCTATGAAGCAGGATCAACAGTTTCATGTTCCTCCATGTCACTGTCTTTATCATATTGGTGTTGAATACTGAAGGTGTCAGTTGGTGAAGTTTGGGGCTCATTTGGCTGACAACTTGTTGATGCTCCATTGGTTCCAGAGATGGTGAGATTCTTCGGATTACCATCTTTGGGAGCTTGATCTTCATATCTTCTTGGAGATCTTGGGAGAGGCCTTGGCAACTCAAACATTTGATCTTCATAGGAATCAGTTTGACTACCTATTCCAACTGAACAATCTCACAAGAAGGTTTAGAATAGTTGGGAAACAATTCTAAGTTGAAGATATGTTCAGTACCATTCCCCTTAACACAAGGAGTGTGCTCGTTAACAATAATATTGGATGATTCCTTAAATTGTTGATTCTTAATGTTGTATACTCTATAAGCTTCGGAGCTTGAAGAATATCCAACAAAGATAGCATCATCCGACTTTTTAGCAAATTTTGCTAAACAGTCCTTTGTGTTAAGTATGGTACACCTGCTACCAAAGGACCTAAGAAAACCAATGAATGGTAGTCTCTTGTTCCATAGCTCATAAGGGGATTTTCCATTGGGCTTTACTATAAGTACTCTGTTATGCACATAGCATGCAGTGCTGGCTGCCTCTGCCCAGAATGTTAGAGATAGCTTTGAATCAACCAACATTGTCCTAGCAGCCTCAATAAGTTTCCTATTTCTCCTATCAGCAACACCATTATGTTGAGGAGTTCTGAGAGCACTATATTGTCTGGTGATCCCCTTAGAGTTACAAAATGAGTCAAGAACTTGATTCTTGAACTCAGTCCCTTGGTCACTTCTTAATATTTTTACCTTATGATCTATCTGGTTCTCAATTTTAAGAATAGAAGATTTTGAAATTTCAGTAGTTTCATCCTTAGTTCTTAAAAAAGAAAACCCATGTCAATCTAGTGAAGTCATCAACAATCATAAGGCAATATGATTTCCTTCCAATGCTTATTAAACTTGTAGGACCAAAGAGATCCATGTGCAACAAGTGTAATAGAGTGGTGATAGAGTTCACTTCTTTGGATTTATGAGGAACCTTGTGTTGTTTCCCTTTCACGCAAGCAACATAATTATCCTTGCAAATAAATTCTTTTTAAGGCACACCATGTACCAAGTTATTTTTGACCAGCTTGTTCATGGTCTTAAAATTAACATGGCACATTCTCTTATGCCATAGAGTTGACTCATCACCATTAGCTTTGGAAAGAAAGCATGATACTTAAACCAGTGGGGAATCATTTTTCATATCAAGCTTATACATATCCCCTTTCCTGGGAGATCTAAGAAGCACCAATTCCTGAGGAATTGTCATCCCGGGTTTGAGGATAATGCACTCATGTTCTGTGAAAAGCATGTGGTGCTTTTGGTCACAGAATTGAGAAACACTTAACAGGTTGTGTTCAAGCTGTTTGACAAAGTTTACTTTGTCAATATTTAACTTACCGTTGGATACACTTCCTCTGCCAGAAATGTATCCTCCGGTTTGACCTCCAAACTGAACAGGTCCTCCATCAAAATATTGAAATTATTGAAGAAGAGATTTGTTCCTGGTCATGTGCCTTGAGCATCCACTATCCACAATCCATATATTTCCATTTTTGTCAAGTTGATGTCCCTGCACATACGGTGAGAAAGTTAGTTACTATTGGAAACCCAAGCCTTGTTGGTCTTGGTTCTTCCAATGTGGATGACATAATTGAACCAAAATGTAGACATGGGGGTTCAATTATGGTTTTGGAAGAAGAGGTTCGGGGTGCAACATCTTCTTTGATCTTCCATTCCATCATTTGCTTGACCAGCGAGGATGAGCTTGATGAGCTTGAGCAGCATAGCTTTCTTCCGATGCTTCTTTCTTCTCGAAAGAGGCTTTAAAACCTGTTCTTCCAAAGCAGTCTTCTTTGTCTTCTTAACATTTGAACCATGTAATAAGGTCCAAATGTGAACCCTTCCTTGACTTCTTCCTTCTTAACATTATTTGCATAATGTGTGCTTGCAGGATTGTAGTAACAATCTTTAGCCATATGGTTGTGCAGACCACACATTATGCATTTAATGTTACCTTTCATGGGGTGTGAAGTCTATTGTTTCTTGCATTTCTCAATAGTCTTCACCTTCAGTTTCTGATCCTTTAGCTGGATAGGAGTGCTTGTATTGCATTCCTTTCCTGGATCGGATCTTCTAACCACCTGGAATCCTGCTGAGATAAACACACCCTTTTTCTTTGTGTCTATCTTCAGCTTGGACTCAGCTACTTTCTTAACAGTTTTCCTGGTTGCCTTGGCTTTGTTTCTTTTGGATTTGGTTGTCAGAGGTTGTTTATTACAAGTAGGGATCGAAAGTCACTAGAATGTTCATTTCCCGAAACAAAGGCGCAATTGTCCGGGAAGGGACGTGATTGAGCCTGTTGAGACTTTGGTGTTTCAGGGAAAGTAATATATGCCCAGAAGAACAGGGTTGCTACTAGGAGTAGGTCGAGTACTATTGGGACTGGGGGTTTCTTGATCCTTTAGCAACAACTAGAGCATTGCTAGTGGAAGGACCAGAAATTCTGTTCATCTGATGGCCTTTCTGAGTCTCCATCTATACACGGTATCTATCAAGAATGCCGAATAGTTCAGTCATTATGAGAATGTTCAAATTCTTTGTTCTCTTAATAGAGACATAGTAAAAAGTCCACTCTTGAGGAAGTGCACTCACGAACTTCCTTGTTAGATCTCTTTTATTAAGAGAAACTCCAACTGATTGAAGTGATGAGATAAGATCCATGTACCTGAAATATTGCTAGCTAAAAGTCTCTCCAGTAATATAGGTAAAGTTTTCGAACTGCTGCCTTTATGGAATCTTTCTTTGAGTCATTAGAACCATAGTACATCTGAGTCAAAAGCATCAAAGAGTTCTTTGGCTGTCTTGTAATGCTCAAAGCCTACCATGATAGAGTTTGGTATGGCTGTAAGAAGTACAGTCATGGCTTTGCTATCGATGTCCATTTTCTTGTGGTCTTCATCTGAGTAATCTTTGACATCCTTTTCTATCATGGCACCTTTGCCATCTGGTGATGCCACCTTTGGCTTGTAAGGACCATTAGTGATAGATCTCCACATTTGGCTATCTTGATACTTAATGAAACCTTCAATGCGCATACGTCAGGATCTGAAGTTTTCAGGAGTGATGATAGGGGCTTTAGTCATCGTTCCCATTTCAAATTCTGGTGATTTCTGGTTCGTGGCCATTTAGAGTGAGGTGAGTGTATGAGTGAAAAGTCAAGATGATTTGGGATGGTAATATCATACAATCAAGATCCTGGAAGCTTTGATACCAATTGCAGGATCGATACAAGTCACTTAAGACAAGAGTTCTCTCTTAAACTCACTAAGTTACACTCAAATGATAAAGCAGAATCTTCTAAGAGTTGATAATAATATACAAAGTAATCAAGACACAAGAAAAGGTTTTCAAGATACTTGTATATATTAATTCTTAACTTAAAGTTTACAAGACTCTTACAAGCATGCTCTTATGAGCTTACAATGAGAACTATATATACTACTATCGATGGCCGGTTATAGTTGGAAAACCAGCTGGGAAATACAACTAGACAAAATACTACAGATGCTAGAAGTATGTAAACTAAGATAAAGAATTATTCTAGTATTAGGTAATCATGACAAGTCCATGAATTACGTTTTGTCACCAACTAAAGTTGGCAACTGTACTATTCTATGATGGGTGAGCAGTAAATAAAGTAAGGTCAAACATATCCGCATGGAGAAGTTCCATGTAGTCTGTTAGTGTAGCAGTTGACTAACAGATACCTTACTTTATCTACTCATCACAGTTGCTTCATTCGGAGGTGAGCAAACTTCCGAAGACATAAAGTCGTCTGAAGCTACTTTGGCTTCGAAAGGAACAACTCCTTCGAATCAGCTGGGTCCAGTCTTTATCTTCTTTATACTTCGGAACTTAGTCTCGGAAGACTAAGTTTCTCTTCGGAAGTTCTTTTAGTCTTGGCTTCGGAAGGTGGTGGACTTATCTTCGGAAATGTAGCTTTGTCTTCGGAAGTCCTTCATTAATTGTACCAAAATCAAGTTAAGTGTTTGTTTTGGTTACACCAGCCTTATCAGACCCAACACCCTATGATAATAACTTTAATAGTAACGATAGTAATACTAATAGAGATATTATTATTATCATTAATAAACTAATAATAATAATAATAATAATAATAGTAATAATAATAATAATAATAATAATAACAATAATAATAATAATAATAATAATAATAATA
>BJCO01636906.1:0-23951 GCA_018326465.1 Flaveria floridana
TTGAGTCAGTCTTATGACTCAACCGTGCGATTGACTCAATCACCTAGTTCAACCGTGCGATTGGACCATTCACATGGTCCAGTCGTGTGACTGAATAAGATTCTTAGTCAAACACATTCTTGAACCATTAATGATTCAGAACTATGTCCCACAACTGTAAACCTATATAACATGGTCATATTATGCGTGTAACAACTAATAATGTAAGTAGATATAACATTAAATAACCAATAACCATATATAGAAGAGATTCTCATTATATTGATTCAACATTACATATGAGTTCCAAGAAGAAGTTCTATTACATTTAAGCTCACTAGACTAGAACTGGGGACATGTGTACCAACAATGGCTTCAACTTTATGGAGACTCCCACTCACATAGACCACAAGAGTGCTATCTCAATCACTGAAAATCCAGTCAAGCACTCTAAGACAAAACATATCAAAACTAGGCATCATTTCATTAGAGAAATTAATGAGAAAAATCAGATCAAATTGGTCAAAGTTGACTCAAATTAACAATATGCTGATTTGTTCACCAAAGCTTTTGATGAAAAAAGATTTAAGTATTTAATTACAGCTACTGGGATGATATACATTGACTAATTATGTCGTACAAAATATTAAGTCTAATGTGTCTATTTACAACATAAGCCCTATTACAAAAGGTATTTCTTCAAAAATTTTGAAGTATATACTCTTCCGAAGAGAAATTTACCCTCGAAAGATAGTCTTAATCTTCTTCTGAAGGAGAATTCCTCTAATCCAGACACATCTTCCTAATAGAGTTATGCCTCGGAAGACAAATCGATCATAGATCAACCCTCTTCCAAAGGAAACTTTCTACTTCTACGGAACCACATTTTCCCTTCGGAAGCAAAATAGTCTTTATGACAGATTTTACTTCGGAAGCAAATTTGGCTTCGAAAGATAGTCAGGAGAGAGAAACTTAAAAGTTCTCTCAGAAGCAGGTATTGTTGGAAGAATACTTTAAAATTGTAACGGAAACATTTGGGTCCCTCTATGCAAAAAGTAAGATTTTCTGGAAGATTGTTGGAGTATTTTAAATAAAACATCCTTACCGCCTCTGTCAAATCAAGCCGCATAGTGTCATTTCATCTTATCGGTTTGATCTTTTACCCCATATTTAAAGGACCCCGACTCTCTTGTGTACTTTCTTTACCACTATCAAAACCCTAGCCTACTATTTCCACCATAATCTTCAAGCTTGAATTGCCTCTTTCTCAAAATTCTCAAACAATGGCTCTAAACCCGCAACATAACCAAATTGCTATCGTTGATTCATCTGCGGATATCGACTTTGCTCAAATCATTCAGTTCCTCACACAATCCATATACCTTCCCGCTCTCACAATAAACCACACCATCTACTCTAACCATATGTCTGACTTCTAGACCAATGGTCAAAATGAGATCATCAACAATGAAAGGGTAATTCGTTCGAGAGTCTGCGGACAAGAGATAGTGGTGAGTGAAACCACTATTAGGGAACATTTGGAGCTTCATGATGCGGAGCCCCAACTGAATTTCCAAGACCTGATTTAGAAGACACCTATGTTCAAATGGGATATGGAGGTGATGTAAGTAAGTCCACTCTCTACAAATTTAATTTCTCCTACAACTGGAAATACCTACTACATATCATCCTTCATAGTCTGTCTAACAAATCAGGATGTTGGGATCAAATCCCTTATAAACTAGGTTGCTTAGTTCATAAAGGTTGGTCAAAGGCTTGAGATTCAACTGTTCCAGTTTCTTCTGAATAACTTAAGGGGAAATCTCATCAAGAATACATTCTACATGTATCCTTGATTTATTCAGCACTTTATCAACTGTGAACTAGACCTGGATAAACTAGAATATAAAGTTATTCTAGTAGTTCCTCAAATGCGGCCGGGTATCTTCCGAATGCTAAAGAAGATATCCGCCAATTTCATTGGAAGGTTCACTCCTCTGCTTCCAGGTATGCTTGAGCCTATGGCTCCTGGTGACATCCTTGTTAAACCAACAGGTGATGAACCCATACCAACAATCACCACTCTACTCTAAAAGGCCTCCTTACCTATTAAACACCTTTATCAAAGACGTCCCAAGCGAACCCTTGTTCAATCTACTCTGATTGAACAAGCCCCTCTATTCAGCCCAAAAAGGCTAAAGTGGAACAAAGGGCTCCCACTCAGCCTGAGGTCTAGATTTTCCCCTCCAATTGACCTTAATATCAGCATTGAGTCCCCTCAGTCTTAACCTGCTGAGCCCATCACCCAAACATCAAGCCCTTAGGATGAGTCACAATACTCTCCTGAGCAACCAAAAAGGGACAACTACATCACTGGCTCTGAGCCATTAGATGTTGACCAAGGTCCCGGGTCATTAGGAATACCTACCATATCCTTCACTGACCTTTTAACCAAAACTAATGAGGATTTCATGTTTCCTCAAACCTATGAAGTTAATCTATCACACCTCTCATTAGATCAACAGAGCCAAAGGAATCCTCTGATCTCTGACCCATATCAGCAACCAATAACTGAGGTGAGTCCCATTGGTGTGTAGGGGACTCATGTAGGCTCAGCTGCCACTACTAAGAGTCTTTCATTGAGCTCTTAGGACAGTGGTAACATCAATGAGACTGAGTCTACGACAACTCTGCCCATTGACATCTCTGAAAGAGATGTCATTGAGCAAAGGAATCCAGGGTGCCAAGAAATCACTACTGGTGGTGAGGATGTACATACTAGGTATGTTGTCTCATCTCCCCATGATTCTTCACATGAAGATGAGGGAAGACTGAAACTCACCATTGAGTACCTGCTCTCTAAGGTCTCAGACCTTGAATTCAAGGTTAGGCTCTTAGAAAGCAGGTCTGCCACTCAGCAACTTGAGATTGAAGATCTCAAGGAAAAACTAGCTGAGACACAGATTGAGAAGTTTGTTAGGCATGTACCAACTCAGGTTTCTTTAAGTTCTTCCTCTAGCTCATCTACTTCTCAAGATGATGCTACCAAAAAGGGAGAGAATGTACAAAAACAAGCTTATAAGGAACCTCAAATTTCTAAGGAACCTCAATCTTTGACTCTTACAACTTTATCCTCCCTTTACCCTCCATAAAAACAATCCTTTACTGTTTTCCCACAACAACCTCCTTTGAGTTTTCAAATGGACCCAAGGATGCTCATCAACCTTCATAAATTTTTCACACAGTTTCTGATGAGATCCTCACTTGAACAACCATCCTCTGATGTTGCCATAACCTACTTTGGAGTAGAAGAGCTTCAAAGGCTCAGTGCACCACCTACCACTCAGGTGGAATTTGGTCACCTAAGGTCACTATGGAACCTGAGATTTACTTCAAAGGGGAAATAGGGACTGATGGCCTAGCAACTGCCTTAGTTGGGACAGATGGTGCAACATCAATCTCTTCTGAAGTAGAAATTTAAGCTACGGAAGTGATTTCAGGCTTATCATCTCGGTCTGATGAACTGATTCTCACAGAGGCCATCCTTGATCTAGCCTCTGAGGTGAACAGTGAGGACTTCCTTACAACTCCTATCCTTCAACAAACACCACAAGATCAACCACAAACTTCTCAACCTCATCCTTAGTCCTCTCAACCTCAACCCTCAAAACCAAAATCTCGAAAGGAAGCATCTTCTCATGATTATAAAGGTGAAAGGAAGATGACTGATGAAGAACTTCTTGAGGATGAGAGGTTTAATAAATTGAGAAGGAAAGGTAGACTCCCTACTGAGAAGTTATTGGCTGCAAGAAGCAAAGCAGCAGCAACATCTCAGGAGTCTATCAATGAGAAGAAGAGGTTGGATGTGATTGACAGTCTCATCAGCCTGGGAGTAGCAAATGAAGAAATGCTACTACTTCCACTTGATAAGCTTGTCAAATTAGAAGAGACAACCTTGCTGCAAAAAGAAAAGGAGAATGCAGCAAGATTAGCTAAAGGGGAGAAGTCAAGGAAGATGAAAGAAGAAGCTGAGTTGAAGAAAAGGATGGAGAGGATAGCCGTCCTATGCTCAAGAGAGTATTCTTAGGAGGAACTGAGTCCTCATGAGAATGAGATGATTTTGCTTCTTGTCAACAAAGAACAGAATCAAATCAGTAAGGAAAGAAAGAAAGCTGCTAGGGAAAAAGCAAGGGAGAGAAAGAAGAAGGAATAAGAGGCCAAGCTTGCAGCTGCTAAGAAAGTAGGAGATAAAGCCTTGATGAAGGCTTATCTCAGGGCACATGGCTTCACTGGTAGGCAAGTTGGGCCAATGTCAGAGAAGACCCTATAGCGACATGTCAGTGATATCAAAGCTGACATTCGCTTAGGAAGAAGGAAGGAGGTATCTCATGAGATAAAGAGGATGAAACACAAACCAGCACCTAAACCACAACCCACAATAACTAAAATCATCAATGAACCTATACCCTTCTCTTTCCCCATCAAAACCGAACCCATCACTGAACCATACACCCCTCAACCCATACCATCCACATTACCACTACCATCTTCCTCTACCTCTCAACAACCACCACCACTACAACCCAAAACACAACCTAAAACCCAATCAATACCCAAACCATCCTCTGAACCATCCAAAGCTCCAACCTTAGAAGAGATTGGGGAGATTAAAAGGAAACTCAACAACTGCTCAAATGTGAGTAGCATCTCTTATGAGGAAGGATTCATCATATTGAAATACATTGATGGATCCTCAAGCTCTCTCACAAGAAATGCCTTCCTAGATCTACCCCGAGAAACTCTACACCAATCACTCAATCTTCTAGCTTTAAGCTCTGACTCATTAAATGAAGAAGACATAAAGTTAAGAAGAAGATTGGTAAACCTACTGGACACTAGGAATGGGGATAGACTGCCAAAATTGCCCCTCATTCCTAGGAAGAAAATTATCTAGTGGAGGTTTGATGAACCTTCTCACAACTTTGTTATGGAGAGGGAGAATGGAGAGGTAAACAGGTTCAATGCCTCATCTCT
This sequence comes from Flaveria floridana, assembly GCA_018326465.1. Lineage (NCBI taxonomy): Eukaryota > Viridiplantae > Streptophyta > Magnoliopsida > Asterales > Asteraceae > Flaveria > Flaveria floridana. The sequence continues at coordinate 5,014 of BJCO01636906.1, forward strand.
GCTACACTTAAGCAGATTCAATATTGCTGAGTTACCAGAGAGACCATTCACCAATCCCTCTAACTACATGATAGTTGCTCATATCAGAAGATATATCTACAGTCTTCATCTTGCCGAATTAAACAAAAGGCAAGAACTGAAGAGGAGTTAAAAGTTGAAGAAGGAAGTGTAGCTTTGGTAGCATCAGCCTATGGGGAGTTTGTTGGATCTATTGAGGCTGATGCAACCAAAACAACACTTAGAAGAAATCTGTACATCTAAGAGAAGTCTTCCGAAGGCAGTGACTGCAACTTCCGAAGCTTACATAGTGATCTTCCGAAGAGCTTCCGAAAACTAAACTCAGTCTTTCGAGACTTAGAAGATATTCTTCTGAAGTAGACACTTTTGAAGTATAAATGGTTTGGAAGAACTTATTCTTCCGAAGCCATTTTAACTTCAGAAGAATCACAGTATGAACCAGTGGACAAAGCATGGTCCGACTGACACTTGCTGCCTACTCTGATTCTCTGCAAGATGCTTTCCACGTTCATGTGGTTGACCTTACCTTTATCCACTGTTCACTATTCCTTAGCTAGTATAGCTGCCACCTTTAGTTGGTGACCAAAAGGTAAGTCATGGATCTGTCATGACTACCTTATCTTATATAATACTTTATCTAAGATACCCTACCTCTAGCAGTGTAGTATTTGTTTAGAAGTAAGTCCCAGCATGTTATCTACGTATAACAAGCTGTAGATAGTAGTATATATAATTGCTCATTGTAACCTAGTATCCATGCTTTTGCATGAGTCTTGTAATACTTAGTTGAGAGATAATATATACAAGTATCTTGAAAACCATTTCTTGTATTCTTTACTTATTATATTATTATCAACTGAGTTCTTGATTCTGTATTCATCAAACGAGTGATATTTAACAGTTTGTAAGAAATAATTAGTATTGAGAAAATAATATCGATCCTGCAATTTGTTTATGCTTAGATTTGAAGGTGGCCTTGATCTCTTAAGCTCTCTTTGATCTCCTTTTAGCTGCTCGGATCAAATTCTTCCTCTTTGACTTTGTCATCCCAGGCTTCTTCCTCTCCTTAGGAGAATAGCAACCTTGTTAGGATGATCTTCATCACTCTTCTCAGATCTATCCTTCACTATCTCCTTTTCATCCTCTTCATCGATAGGATCTATGGATGGAAGCTCATCTTGACCAGTTCCACACCTAGGAGATCTTATAGACAATAGAGTGTGTGGAGGAGCTATCTTACTTGATCCCATTCCATGTTTGTTTTTATAACAAACTTTGGCATGCAGAGATGAGGATATTATGTTCTTGAAGGTCTCTTCCTCAAGAACATTTTTCTCTGCCTTGGCTTTGCTGATCACAAGCTTAACCTGACCCTCAGTTAATTTAGTGATAAGATCCTTGATTTGAGTCCTGTAGTTGGTATGCTCATGTTTATGAGTTGAAATGGTTTTTTTTAAGTCTTCTATTTTTAACTTATGCTCATTTTTAGCTCTTTTGAAATCAGATTTTAAGATGTTCAAGGATTCAAGATCAGATCTCATCTCTAAGTTATAGGACCTATATCTATTTACCTTAGCAATGCACTCTAGGGTACAAAGATGTTCTGATACATTGGCTTTATCAAGATCTGCCATTAGTGCTTGGTTTGGAGACACATCTTCTACCTGGAAGCTCCAATCAAAGCTTCCTTCTTTAATAAAAACTGCAACTTGCTGCTTGGGCTTCTCAATGTGTGGAGTCCTCTCAGTGTAGTTTGGCTTGGGTTGTGCTTAGCCACCGTTAGTCCTGGGTGCCTTGCGCTCCCTAGCAAAGTGACCCATCTGGTTACAGTTATAACACTTCACTTTGCTCTTGTCCAACCCAAATTTTCCACTTGATACATTGCTAGGAAACTTCCTCTCTGTCCTCTTGTAAAATTTCTTGGATCTATGAGTGAGAAGAGCCATTTGCTGAACTATGTCCATGTATTCCAGATCGTTCGGATGGATTATAGTCCAAATCTTCACGGGTGAAGAGGAAGTTGCCTGTACTTTCACCGTAAGACACAAAGGATTATGATGAGCTTGTTTCTTGGAATGGGCTTACTTGGATGTGGGTCTCCCTTGGTGTCTCTGGGAAAGTAATGAAAAGGCCCTTTGGTGAGTTGTCAGGTAAGAGATAAGATGGTGCTGTGGTTCTCTATAATCCCTTTCAACCACGTGCAGGGCAGAACTCTGTTGATTGCTAGAGTTGCCAGATGGATTTTGCATGTTCATCTTTATCTGGTAACCACTGAGCATACCATATAACTCAGTGAGAGTGAGGGTCTTAAGGTTTTCAGTCCTCTTAATGACCACATAGTAATGTGTCCATTGTCTAGGAAGAGAGGACATGAACTTCCTCATGTTATCCCTGTTCTCCAGTTTCACTCCAACATCCACTAGAGTGTCCACAATCTTAATATACCTGAAGTATTGTTGAGTCGTGGTTTCACCTCTTGTAAAGGTGAAATTTTCAAATAGCTTCTTCAGAAGGTCTTTCTTGTTTTCTTTGGCTTCAGTAGACCCTTCATACATCAACTTCAGTGCATCCTAAAGCTGTTTAGTAGTTTTGCACTTCTTGAAGCCTATGTAGATGGCACTTGGAAGAGCATTTTAGAGAGCAGTCATGGCCTTTTGATCTAAATCTATTCTTTTTCTATCTTCTTTAGAGTAGTCAGCCACTTTCTTTGGTATCATGTCACCTCCAGCAGTAGCTGAAGAGGTGCATGGAATGTAAGATCTTGAGGAAATAGACTCCCATATCCTGCTATCTTGTGACTTGATTAAGCCTTCTATTCTTAGACACCAAGTATCAAAATCATCAGGAGTGATCAGTGGCGACTTTACCATGGTACCTGTTTCCATATCAGACATAGAAGCTGCCATTTGACATGTTAAGTGTTTTTTGAGAATTGAGGAGATTTAAGATGGTGAAATCTTACAATCAAGAGCCTGGAAAGCTCTGATACTAATTGCAGGACCGGTTAGGAGAGGTCAATACAATCTGTCTCATAATAAGGAGAGTGTTAGAATACTTAATAGTTCAAATAGGGAACCAGATTTAATAACAAGATTCAAAGTACACAAGCAAACAAGGAGAGAGAACTCAAGAACAATATATATGGTATTCAAGAATGATGTATGTTAATCTTAAGTTCTTTTGCAAGTACTACAATGCATAAATAAGATACAAGACCATGACATACTTTATACTACACTTTACAACCGGTTATACTTGGAAAGCCAGTTGGAACATTAAAAGATAACAAAATCAATGTAGAGTCAAAAGACAGATGTCCTTTTGACTAGTGACTATGATATGCCATAGCTCACATCCTAATATATATTACAAAAAGGATAAAAGTACATAAAGTGCAAAGTTACAGACTGAAACCTCAATGTACAGTTACAAAAGCATGGACCTTTTCACTAACTCATGCAAGTTGGTGAAACAGCAGAGTTACAGCGGAAAGTGGGTCAACTTTATGCAAAAGTACATCCAAGGAAATCATATTCTCTTATATCTTTGGAAGAAATCAGTCTTCACTTCATTTGGCTTCGAAAGACTATGTCCTTGAAGCTTCGGAAGACTATGTCCTTGAAGCTTCGGAATCTTTTGACTTTGGAATATTTGATCTTTGGCTTTGGAAGATTTTACACTTGGAATATTTTCTATACAGAGTGTAAATCTTCCGAAGAAACTTCTACCTTGTACTAAGTGCATGCATGCAGGAAGCCTTTAGTTGCTTTGGTTGCATCAGCCTTCTTATATAACCTTATAGTGTCCATCATCTGATTTCTCAGCAAATTTGGCTATCTGATTTTTGGTATTCAAGATGGTGCAAGGACATCCAAATGATCCAAGGAAACCAATGACAGGTCTCCCTTTATGCCATAGCTCATAAGGAGTCTTACCATGAGTCTTAACTACTAAAATTATGTTCTTCACATAGCATGCAGTGTTTTTTGCCTCTGTCCAAAAGATGATGGTCAGTTTAGTGTCAGATAACATGGCTCTTGCAGCTTTAATAATGTCTCGTTTTTCCTCTCAGCCACTTCGTTTTGCTGAGGAGTCTTGGGAGACTGTGTTGTCTTGTACTACCTTTCTTATCACAAATGCATCAAGGATTTGGTTCTTGAATTTAGTTCCTTGATCATATCTTATGATTTTGGCCTTGTGATCATATTGATTCTCAATTTTTAGAATAAAGTTGCTAAAGATCTCAGGGGTCTCATCCTTTATTCTTAGAAAGAAGACCTAAATGTATCTTGTGAAATCATCTATGATCACCAAGCAATAAGGGGTCCTATCTAACCTCATTACACTAGTGGGGCCAAAGAGATCCATATGTAATAAGTGTAGGGGAGTAGTGATTTAGTTTCTTTCCTTTGGCTTATGAAACACGTTATGCTGCTTCCTTTTTGGGCATGCAACACAATGGTCATCACTTGTAAACTCTTTCTTTATCATTACAATTACTAAATCATTCTTAATTAATTTATTCTTGTTTTTAAAGTTTACATGGCATATTCTTTTATGTCAGAGAAAAGACTCATCACTATTTGCTTTAGATTGGAAGCAAGAAACTTCTCCTAATTGGGATGTTTCCTATAAATCCATCTTGTACATGTTTCCTTTCCTGGGGGCTCTAATAAGGATATGCTCTTAAGGAATGACCACCCTGGGCGTAAGAACAATACACTAATGTCAGTAAAAGGCATGTTATTTCTCTGATCACAAAATTAGAATACACTCAGAAGACTATACCTAAGCTTTGTAATAAAGTTTACCTTCTCAATGCTAAGCTTAACGTTTATGACTCTGCCCCTTCTAGTGATGTAACCACCTGAATCTCCTCCAAAAGCAACTGGCCCTCCATCAATTTTCTCAAAGCTTTAAAGCAAAGAGCCATTTCCTGTCATGTGCCTAGAACAACCTCTATCAATGATCCACACATTTCCTTTGGTCTTTAGCAGTTCCTGTATAGAAAAAGATGGTTAGTTACATTCGGAAACCTAAGCCTTGTTGGTTTTGGGTTTGCCAAAGTGAACTAAAACTAATGCAATAGTAATTGATCCTATATGCGAGCTTTGAGGATCATTTTCTGTTCTTAATGAAGGACTTTTAGTCATATGGCCTTCCTTCATCTTCCACACCATCTTTGGAATACTAGACTTAACCTTCAATATTTTGAAAGTTTTGATGACTTCGGAAGTTTTGGAGACGAGACCTTCGGAAGATTTTGCGTCCACTCCAACAGACTTCTGTAGTTCGAATGCATTTCTTTTTTTCGAGACCAATTTTTCTTCCGAAGGTAAGTTTTCACTTATCTTCTTCTTCACTTTGGAGCTTCCTGAAGGAATAGATTTTCCTTCCAAAGCTATCTTATTCTTCTTCTTCTCCTCAAAAGTTTTCTTTTTGGTGATGTAGATAGTACTTTTAGGATTGTAAATGCAATCATTAGCAAAATGAGAAGTACTACCATACATGATGCATTTAGTTGATTTTCTTTTGAGAGTCTTCTTCTGAGTAGAAGGCTAAGCTTGATCACTTTCCACTTCCATCTTCATCTTTACAGATGATGCAACAGGCTTCTTAGGGTGAGGTTTGCTCTTGGAACTAGATGGTTCTGGTTGTGCAGCAGTGGTGCATATTTGATTAGCCTTCCTCTCTTGACCAGGATGATTTGGACATGAATGAGGACTCCTGGTAATAGAGTCCATGGTTGAGTATTTAGTCTTTACCACTTCAAATCCAGCAGAGATGAATACTTGTTTTTTCTTGGAGTTGAAAGTGGTCTTGATCTCTTGGGTTTTCTTTGATTTTCTTTTGGCTGCCTTGATCAAATTCTTCCTTGTAGATTTGGTCATCTTTGGTTTTTTCCTCTCCTCAGGAGAACAGTGACCATTCTTAGAATGTTTCACTTCACTCACTTCTGATCTATCATTCACTATCTCATCTTAATCTTCATCCTCTTCTTGAATGGAGTCTATGAGAGGTAGCTCATCTTGACAAGTTCTACACCTTGGGGGTCTTATAGATAACAATGTGTGTGGAGGAGCTATCTCACTTGAACCCAATTCTTGCCTGTTCTGATTAAAAAAACTTTACATGCATTGATGAAGATATGATGTTCTTGAAGGTTTCTTCTTCAAGAGCATATTTTTCTGCATTAGCTTTGCTGATCATAAGCTCAACCTAGCATTCAGTTAACTTGGTAATGAGATCCTTTATTTGAGTCCTGTAATTTGTTTGCTCATGTTTTAGAGTTGAAATGGTTTTCTCTAAATCTTCTATTGTGAGTTTATAATCATTTTCAACTATTTTGAAGCCAGCTTTTAAAATATTCAAGGACCCAAGGTCGGATCTCACTTCCAAGTTATAGGACCTTTACATATTTACTTTAGCAATGCATTTATGAGTACAAAGATGTTCTAATACCTTGGGTTCTTCATGTTCAGCCATCAGTGATTGATTGGGAGAAACATCTCCTACCTGGAAGCTCTAGTCAAAGCCTCCCTCTTCAACAACAACAATAGCTTGTTGTTTTGGTTAGATAGGCTTCTCAGGTCTGGGAGCACCCTCAATGTAGTTTGGTCTGGATTGTGCTTGGCCACCATTTGTCCTTGCTGCTTTGCACTTTCTAGCAAAGTCTCCTATTTGGTTACAAATTTAACACTTCACCTTGCTTTTATCACGTCCAAACTTTCCACTGGATACATTGCTGGGAAACTTTCTTCTTGTCCTCTTGTAGAACTTATTGGCTCTGTGAGTGAGAATAGCAATTTATTAGACTATTTCCATGTACTCAAGATCATCTGGATGGATACAATTTAAGTCATTAAGAGCGCAGAGAAAGTTGCCACAACTTTAATCCGTAGACACAAAGGCTTGAGCAGAGCTTGTCTCTTGGAATAGGCTTCCTTAGATGTAGCTCTCCCATGGTGTGTTAGGGAAGGTGATGAAATGACCATTAAGTGAGTTGTCAGGGTAGCAGATGAGATGATGTTGTGCTTTTCTGCTATCCTTTTCAACCACATGAAGGGATGAACTCTGTTGATTGTTGGAAGAGCTACTTGATGGATTTCACATATTCATCTCCTTCTGATAGTCACTAAGGATACCATGTAACTTTGTGAGAGTAAGAGTAGTGAGGTTTTCAGTTCTCTTAATTGCCATATAATAGTGAGTCTATTTTCTAGAAAGAGAGAACATGAACTTCCTCACAATGTCCCTATTCTTAAGTTTTACTCCAAGATCTATTAGAGTATCTATAATCTCAACATGCCTGAAGTATTAATGAGTCATGGTTTCACTTGACTTGTAGGTGAAGTTCTTGAGCTACTGCTTCATGAGGTTTTTCTTGTTTTCTTTGGCTTCCATAGACCCCTCATACATGAGCTTTAGTGCATCCCAGAGTTGCTTAGTAGTTTTGCACTTCTTGAAGCCTCTGATATAGAGTTTGGAAGAGTAGTTTGAAGAGCGGTCATGGACTTCTGATCAACATCAATTTTCTCCAATCTTCTTCAGAATAATCAGCCATTTCTTTTGTTATCATCCTACTGCTAGTAGTGGCTGAAGAGTTGCTTGGGATGTGAGGTCCATTTATGACAGATTTCCATATCTAGTTGTCTTGGGACATGATTAACCCTTCCATACGTTGGCACCAAGTATCAAAATCACCAGGAGTGATCAGTGGAGATCTAGTCATGGTACCCGTTTCCATATCAGCCTTTAAGATAGCTGCCTTTTGAGTTGATAAGTGTTTTATGAAACTGAAGAGATCTAAGATGGTGAAATCTTACAATCTAGAGCCTGAAATGCTCTAATACCAATTGCAGGATCGGTGAAGGGGGCTAATGTAGTATTTTCATAAGGTGGAGAGACTTAGAACACTTAGTAAATCAACTAGGGAAATGGTTAGGATGAAAGAATGAACACAAGTATAAATAACAATAACAAGAACACTCAAATATGGTTTCAAGAACGATATATATTGCTCTCATATGATTACAAGTGTTACAAAGCTTATATTAGAATACAAGTGCTTGAGACACTTTATACTACATTCTACAGTCATCCATACTTTAAAGGCTAGCTGAAAACACTAATCTAGACAACAAGATCAATGTAAAGTCAAAAGACAGATTGGTTTTTGACTAGTGACTATGACATCCCATAGCTCACATCATTATCTATTACAGAAAGGATAAAAGTTAATAGTTAGAAAGTTACAAACTCAACACCTTAATCTACAGTTGATAAAAGCATGGACTTTTCACCAACTCATGCTAGTTTATGAGTCTTCAGAGATGGCATCAGAAAGGTGATTTAGCTTTTGTCAAAAGTAAGTCAAAGAAGACATGCCTTCATTGTCTTAAGAAGAAATTAGTCTTTGGCTTCAGAAAACTTTGTCTTTTAAGATTCAAAAGACTTCATCTTTGGATTTGGAATAATTGGTGTTTTGGTTTCGGAAGATTTGATACTTAGTATAATTCACTGAGTAATATACAAATTCTAAAGCTCTTTCCTAGTACTTCATATGTGCATGTTGAGAGCTCTTTGAGATGTTCTTTGGTTGCATCAGGCTCTAAGTTTAATCCTTATAGTGTACTTTAGCACTTTTTACTACACCGTATAATACTTTAAAACTTCATACTTTTCTTTAAACTATGCATATGTTGCTTTCTATATCTTTTAGTTATATAGGTGTAAGTTATCGCAAAGGCGATGGGGTGCATGTTCAATTGGAGGGGCTTTACCTCACTTGTGGAGGTTTACCTAAGTTGCAGAGGTTTTGCTTTTGTTGTTGAGTAACCATTGACGACATCTATCTTTGGTTCAATAATTGTGGATGCTTTATTCAATTAAAGGGATATGGGTCACTTGAAGATGTCATATGCTACTTATGTAGGTTACAAGCCGTTTGAATAGGTTACAAAAATGTTTATAAATAATGGAAAGGTTATAAACACTCATGAAGGTAAAAAGTGCTTGCGAATGTTATAAGAAATTATGAAGGTTATGAATATCAGTGAAGGTTTTGACTTAGAATTTCTTACAAGTATTATATGTTACGAAGATGATAGGAAGATGTAGGGGTTCTACACTTTAACGTTAATCATAGTTGAGGTTAGATGTGATGGCAAAGGCGCATGGCAAAGAAACAAGGCTCATATATGATGGGTTTACGCCAGGTACGAAGGCTATAAGGTGGTTACTGGGAGTTGAGAGTTAGTCTATCCCCACTGTTCGTCCTTATAGAAAATTTAAAACTATTCGATATAGTTTCACTAGATTGAACAAACATTTTACCTGGGTTATATATAAACAATCTTTCATTCATGAATATCACACGTAAACTTTTAAAAACCTAATATTTTTTTTTATAAAAATGTAAAATTTATCCATGAAAACTTTTATCAAACATTAGCGTGTATGTATACCAGCCTTAAAACAATGTAAATCATGGATAGTAAGGGCATCTAGAACCTTTGAAACAATATCAGAAAACCCTAGGAGTGGAGGTTCGTTACATTAAAATCTATACATACATCAATATGCAAGCTTTAGTACTAGATCTAGATATAATAAGTTTTAAAGCATGGTTCATGCTTACATCTATGTAAGAGGATGATAAAAATCATGTTTTTTTCTTCTTTCTTGAGCTTTTTGTTTCTAACCTTCACTTTTATTTTAAACCACAAGCTCTATCCATCTCCTTTCCCACTTTCATAAAGACTTCCAATTCAAGAGCGAGGGTAAAGGGCATTTAACTCGCTTTATATATGGAATATATTAGGGATTCCCCTTTAAAGTATCTTTGTCTGTCTAATTTTATCACTTAATAAAACTAAACCAAACTTTACATTTAACTTTATTTTTCCAAAAAATTAGGATGCTACAAGTCAATCACCTTTATTTAGGTTTCGTCCTCAAAATCTATCATTCATTAAACAGTTGCGGGCAATATGGTGTCATTTCCTCTTTACATTCCTATATGGCTTTTAAGCCCTTTCCATGTCTCCATGGTACTTTAAGTTTTCAGATCACTTTATCAATTACTTTTTTTCTATCATGTATAGCCATAAGCTCTTCTATGTAGTTTAGTGGGTAATCTATTTCCACCTTAGACTTAGGTCTCTTATTTCTTGCTAACTCTGCTAATTTCTCCATTTCAGCATGAATTGCAACAATCAGTTTTGATCTCATCTCAGTAAGGCTCAGTTCCATGACCTTATTAAAGTTGAACCTTTCAACTCGAGTTGAGCTTCTAGGACACTTCTTTCTTGAACTTTCTTCTCCCTTTTCAATGAAGAGGCCTCTTGTATATATTTGGCAGTTATGGAAACTAGAGCTTGCTAAGTGGTTGTTCTTTTAGAAGTGCTTTTGGTAGTTTTCCTGGATGACTTTGTTGGCACTTTCTTGACAACGTTATCCTTTAATTTGGATGAAGATATTGGTTTTGTCTTTCTAGATTCTATAACAAGGTTGATAACTTTTCTTGCAGCTCTAGAATCTTTTGCACTTCTGATTAATGCAATGATGTTGTTCTTAAAAGAAGATTCTTGAGCTCTACAAGTATGTAGTTCTATAAGTTCATCTTCAACCTTCTGTAGGAATGGCTCCATCCTCTTAGTCATCAATAATTTGACCCTTCTTTCCTATGATTCATGTTTAATATCCTCTTCAGTAGTCATATGTTTCTTCCCTTTGGCTAAGGAAAAGATTGCAGCATGTCTGACCGCTGAATCCAATTGGTAACCTGATTCCTCACATGCTGACTTAGGATCATTAGGAGCTGGCTGAGCTCTCTCAGCATCCTTGGCGACTTCTAGGCCATATGTTTCCACATTCACCTCAAAGCTAACTTGGATCTCATTTTTAACATCCGGTTGACCAAATATAACATCAACTACTTTTTTTGAGTTCAGACTCATGTGTGTCCTTATGTTCTTTATCAAGTGGTGTTGGTTCAGCTTTAAGAGTCACCCTATGTCTTTCCATATCATCTTCCAAGTTTTAGGTTCCTCTTGTATAAACCATCATTCTTCCTGTGGGCTTATCTGCCTAAGAATCCTCTTGTCTTCCAACTTTGGCAGTGGCATCAATAGCTAATTTTTTAGCTCTTCTACAACTTCTAAAAGCACTTTTAGTAGAGGTGCTTCTTCTCTAGCAGATGCCTTAGGATAGGCTTCAATTACTAGTACTATCTTTCTGTTTAGTGATTCTTCATAAGATCTTTTCCTTTTCAGAGAGAGCAAGGGAGAAGTGTCGAACCTTCTCATTACAGCCATTCTTCTCTTTCCAAGTTGTACATTTTGGTTCATCCTTCTTATTACCCTTCTTGCTTCCATTTCTTTCTCTTTCGAGGTTTCATAACCATTCCTATCTAGAAGCTCATTCAGTTTGACCTCAGCTTCAGATAGAGGCTCATTATCTTCAGTCCATTTGAAAGAGAATGAGATTGGCATTGAAGAATATACAACTTGATTAGCCAATCCTTGAAGGATGTCTTTTGCTTCTTTAGGCTCATCTTCCCTCTTTTTTATAGCATCATCTAAGATTCCAGATGACACTAAGTGGGTAGAGTTAGGAACATCGAAAGGTTTGTATGGTGCTAACAAAACTTGGAGGCTAGGATGATGGATTGTTGAAGCTCAATAGTTTCTTGTACGGATTCAACCTTAAGTTCATGGTCTTGTAGAGTCCTGAGTTGAGCCATAACATCAAGACCCTATCTGATGATGACTTCAGCAGTTAGTTCTTAAACTCGAGAACCATGGGTTTTTCACATAACCTTAAAGCCTTGCATTTTTTGCATATAAGGCATTCAATTTTTAGGCAAGCTAAAGGTTATGGGCCATTAATTCATTTATTTGTTTCAGGCTTCCCTCATCCACAAGTGTGGAATCCTTAGGAGAAGATAAGGTCCTAGGCCGAGCCTCTGCACCCTTACCACCAGATGTGGTTTCTTGGCACCCTGAATTCCTCTCCACAAGAGATGACTCCAAAGAGCCATTCTCAAGGTGAGTTTCCATGGTTGAGTTCCTAGTTATGATGTCTCTATTTTGCTGATCAATTGATTAATCAGTAGTAGATACAACCTCTTCCATATTGACCCTTCCACCCCTTAGGCCAATCTCTTCAAATTTGAGGATGTGGGTCAGATGTTTGAGCATACCACATCAGTCTCTACTATCTATAGTGTATGGGATAGGGAACATAGTGGGTCATGATGAATGAAAGCTGGAAAATTTTCATCCTGGGTAATAGATGTGTGAATGGGTGTATGAGGAGCTGAGTCTAATGGCTCGGGATGCGTGTCGAATCCTAATGAGACTTCTTCCTTAAATGTTTTCTCAATTATGGGGTATCCATTATTTCTTTCTCAATATGGTGTTAGGAATCTAATTCAGGGCAAGTGGAAATGGTGCGGGTCTGTTCTGAAGAATAAAGATAAACCTTCTTCTTTGATCCTTATTTAGGTGTGGCTGACACCTTTGAATTAGCTAGGACTTGAGTTTCCAGTCTTGCCTTCTTTGGTGGAGGTGATTTAAGGGCCTGCATCTTCTCAATAAAAGATGCAGAGGTCCCTTTCTTTGAGGACACTTTAGGCTATGAAGTGGTGGGTGTGGGATCAACAGTAGAAGGTGTATCCATGCTATCACCCTGAGGCTTAGTGATGTCAAGCATATGTGTAAACAAGGGATTGACTTTCCTATTCAAGTTTAAGTTTGTTACCCAGATCTTTATTTAAAATCAGTTATATGAATCTTGGGCACATTAAAAACTTAAATTTTCAGTAGCAGTTACATTTTTACAAAGGTTTTGAAAGATGTAGTTTGAAAATTATAACTATGTTTTTTCACAAGTCCATGGATAGCCACTACTAAATCCAATAGAACTTGATTCCATCCACCCGACTTATTGGACAAACAATGAAGAAAGATATGAAGGATGATTCTCCTATTGTGATATACCATTAATTTAGAGAAGGTGGGTGTTGGGAGTGGTCCTTCATATTCCATCTCCTTAAAAGTGGCACTCGCTACCTCTTTGGAGAAGAAGGATGCACCATTTTCGTCATTGAATTTGAGTTGTTGACGAATTTTTGCACAAGAGATGGTGATCATCATTCCTTGCACCATTACACTAAGAACTTTGGTTCCATGTTTTTTGGATAGAACATGTACCTCAAAATTTCTTGATATGTGATGCACAAATCATAGGATCAATCGAGATTGCAAAAGCTTCGTTGCTGTTGCGGACAAAGTTAAGAACAGGAGCATAGACCGAGTCACCAATGGGTTCAAGTGAAGTAGCTATGTTGTGATTTGGTCGGAATTCAAGGTTAAGAGTAGTCATATGGAAAGATTTTGATGAAGTGTAGGGTTTCAAAAGGATGAGTGTTTTTGAAGGTTTTTGCTCTTGAGGGAGTGTAGAAGATGATAATGGTGGGAAGAAGTTCAGATTTACAGTTTGTGGATAATATATAATAGTATTACTTTAAAATGTTTTACCATCGTAACCTCAAATCCATGGCTTGTGATTATGGAACAATCTTTTCAGGAAACTACAACAGTGCCACTACGTATCGTTAGATAAAAGCGGGGCCTAACGGATCCTTTAAAAGAGATGTGTCGAAGCCTTCTTATCTGCCAAATTACGAAAATCAGAAGATACCCATATTTACCTAGCTTTGTTATCAACAAAGCATTTTTTAGTATTTTTAATAGATTCATTATTTAATTCATTTAATTATTTAAAATTCAATATTCCAATAGCATATACAAGATATTTAAACCTTGTTTCATCAAATGCCTTTGTGAAAAGATCTACATATTTTTCATTTGTATGAACCTTAATTAATTTAATGATTTTCTATTCTGCACAATGTCTAATGAAATGATACATGATATCGTTGTGTTTTGTCTTTGAATGATGAACTAGATTGTTGGTGATTGAGATGACACTATTGTTGTCAATGTGAATTATACTATTCATATAGGTCACTTCATATCTCTAAGTTGAGTTTGAATCCGTAGCACTTGAGCACAACAAATAGATGCAACAATTCACTCTTCTTTAGTAGTTGATGTAGACAAACAGCTTTGCTTCTTATATTGCCATGAAGCCAATCTCCCCCCTAGAAATTGACATCCTCCTAATGTAGTCTTCTTGTTGATATTACATCCTTCATAGTCACTCTTCGTATATCTATATAGATTGAAGTAAGCACACTTAGGGTACCATAACCCTAACTTAGGTTTCCTTTCAAAATACTTCAAACTTCTCTTGGCAGCCATCATGTGTGACACTTTTAGAGCAGCTTGGAATATTTGCATAAACATGTGGCAAACATAATATCTGGTCTGCTTGTGGTGAACTACATGAGATATCTTATGATGGCTTTATATTACTGTCGGTCCACTGCTTCTCCCTCAAGATTCGGAGTTAAGGAACATATTTTGGACACATGAGTTTTAGCAGCTTTTGCATCAGTAGCCTAAAATCTCACTAGGATGTCCTGAACATACTTACATTGATTTATAAAGATTCCATCAGGTGTTTGTTTTACTTGTAGTCCTAAGAAGAAGGTGAGTTCCCCTATTAAGCTCATCTCAAACTTGTACTTTACGAGACTCTTAAAGTCTATACACAATCTCTCATTTGTTGAACCGAATATAATGTCATCCATATATACTTGCATAAAAATGATATCCTAATCAACTTTCTAATGAAGATAGTTTCATCTATGGACCATCTGGTCTATCCATTGCTTATAAGAAAGGTCGAGAGAGTCTTGACCATTTCCTAGGAGGGTGATAAAGCCCATAAAGACCTTTATCAAGTTTGAATACATAATCTCAAAACTTAGAATTTTCAAATCCATGTGGTTGAAAGACATAAACTTTTTTTATCTATCTCCTCATAGAGAAATGCACTCTTGACATCCATCTAAAACACCTTGAAGTCTTTTGAGGTAGCAAAAACAAGAAAAATTCTGATTACTTTAAGCCTGGCAACAGGAGCAAAGTCTTCATCATAATTGATCCTTTAGTCTTGTGTGTACTCTTGCACCACAAGCCTTGCTTTGTTCTTGATAACAATACCTTTTTCATCCTTCTTGTTTCTAAACACCAATCTAGTTCTAATTAATGTCTTTCCTTTAGGAAATGCATGAAGTTTCCAGACCTTTTGTCTTTCAAATTGAATAAGCTCCTCTTCCATAGCCTCAACCTAGCTATTGCCTGTTAAAGCTTCATCTACTTTTGTAACACCCGGATATTTTAAAGGATGTAAAAGAAGAATAAAAAGAAGAAAATGTAAGTTGACCCAAGTTGAGGGGTTAAACATGTCCAAAGTATAAAATATTATATAATTTTGTACAAAAGTAACATGGTCGCCCATGCCATGTTACTTTTCATCTTTTTATTCGGATTGTAGAGAGAGAAAGAGCAGAAAGCTTCGGTTTCTAGAGAGAAGAAGAAGAATTTGAAGGTAAGTGTTTTGTGTTAACTGGTTCGGTTCTTGGAGGTTCTCCACCTTAGATAACCAATTTCTAAGTGTTATTTGTGTTTTGGTGATGTGTTATGCTTGTTTTAGGGGTTTAAACTCTTGTGAACACAAGTTTGGAAGAAGATACACTTGTGGGTTGCAAAGGTGAGTTCTAGACCCCGTAGTTTTTACATGTTTTAAATACTTTTGGGGCTGAAAAATGTATGTAAAACTGTTGGATCAAGAAGAAGGCTGGTGCAACCAAAACCCAATCACTTAGACTATTTTGGTGCATCTAATAAAGGACTTCCGAGGCTAAGTGTGTAACTTTCGAAGGAAAAAGAGTTCTTCCGAGGAAAGTGTAACATCAACTTCCGAAGAGACACTCTTCTTCCGGAGACAAAGTATTCACTTCTGAAGATCATGACTTAGAAGAAAAGATCAGAAGACAACTTCCAAAGTATGAAGAAAAGAAGAAGTCCTCAAGCCTCGGAAGAGTAGCCTCTTCCGAAGTATAGGTGGCTTCGGAAGAACTTGTTCTTTCAAAGCCAACTAACCTTCAGAAGACACTACTATGAACCAGTGGACAAAGGTATGGTCCTCCTGACACTCTGCTGCAGACCTCTGATATACTGCATGGCGTTTTCTCAAAAGCCATGTAGTTGATCTTACTTTATTCCACTGTTCACCTTTATTAGTTAGTACAGTTACTAACTTTAGTTAGTAATAAAAGGAAAGTCATGGACATGTCTTGACTACCATATCTTAGATAATACTTTACCTAAGATACCTTAACTCTAGCATTGTAGTACATGCTTTAGTCATAGGTTCCCAGCTGGTATCAATGTACAACTAGCTGTAGGTAGTAGTATATATAGTTTCTCATTGTAACTCATGAAGATAAGCTTGTAAGAGTCTTGTAACACTTTGAGTTGAGAAATAATATATACAAGTACCTTGAAAATTATATCTTTGTGCCCTTTGTTACTTAGTATATTATTATCAGCTCTTAGAAAAGACTCTGCTTCATCTAATCCGAGTGTAGTATAATTGAGTTGGAGAGTAAAACCAAGTTTCATTGATAAAACTGATCCTACAATTGGTATAAGAGCTTCTTAGGCTCTTGATTGTGAGATCTTACCATCCTAATCAACCTGCTTTTCACTCCTGATTACACCACACTCTGAATGGCCCTCAACAAGTCTAAAGTAGAAATAGGGACGATGACTAAAGCACCCATCATCACCCCTGAAAACTTCAGGTCATGGAGCAGACGCATGTAAGGCTTCATCAGATATCAAGATAGCAAGATATGGCAGTCTATTGTCAATGGCCCGTATAAACCCAAGGTGTCTGCACCCGGAGGAAATGGTGCCATGATAGAGAAAGCCGTTGAAGATTACTATGATGAAGACTGGAAGAGGATGGACATTGATAGCAATGCAATGACTATTCTCATGACTGTAATACCCAACTCCATTATGGTAGGGTTTGAGCATTACAAGTCAGCTAAAGAATTGTTTGATGCACTTGCTCAGATGTACTCTTGTTCTAATGACTCTAAAAAGGACTCACTGAAGCAGCAGTTTGAGAACTTCACCTACATTGATGGAGAGACTCTCAGCCAATAATACTTCAGGTACATGGATCTCATTTCTTCCCTTCAGTCTGTGGGAATGACTCCTGAACTTAGAGATCTCACTAGAAAGTTCATGAGTGCACTCCCTAATGAGTGGACGTTCTACTGTGTCTCTATCAAGAGAACAGAAAAACTAAACACTCTCACCATGACCGAACTCTATGGGATTCTTGTTGGATATCGTTTGGAGATGGAAAGCAAAAAGGGTCATCAGACAAGCAGATCCTCGAGTCTTTCTGCTCGCAATGCTTTGATGGTTGCTGAAGGCTCAGGACCCTCCCAACCTCAATAGTTCCTAACATACAACCAGCAGACACCCTGTTCTTCTAGTCCATACATTACATTTCCTGAGACTCCACGGTCTCAACAGGCTCAACATAGTTCTTTTTAGGACAGGTATGCCTTTGTCTCAGGAAATGGACACTCGTGTGACCATCAATACTGCTTTGATGATCTAGAGTACTTCAGTCCAGATGATGTGGAATATGTGGACATAGTCCAACAAATGGCTCTCTTAACCTACAGAGCAAAGAAGTTTTCAAGAGAACTGGAAGGCAGTTCCCTCAAAACCCAACCAACAGCAAATTTGGGTTCGACAAAACTAAGGCCAAATGTTACAACTGTAACCAACTTGGTCATTTTGCAAGAGAATGCAAGGCTCCCAAGTCAAATCTAGGAACTCCACAAGCCTCCACACATCCTTCTGCATCAAAGCACACTAGAAAGTCAACAGAGACAACCGCAATGACTCAAGAAGTTGATTGGAGCTTTATGGTACAGGATGTGACTCCTGCTCAAGCACTCATGGCTGGAACAGATGATAGTAAGGAATATGAACATCTCTGTACTCCTACATGTATTGCTAAGGTTAAATTGTATCAGGACTACAATATGGAGATTAAATCCGATATTGAATCTCTAAATGTTTTAAAATCTGATTTTAAAAAGGCTGAATCTGACTATCAAAGAAAAATTGAGGAGTTGGAGAAAACTGTGTACTTATTAAAATACGAACATTCAAACTATAAGACTCAAATAAAGGATTTAATATCCAAATTGTCTAAGGCTTAAGCCCAGCTTGTCACTACTGAGGCTCAAACTAGGAAGTATGCTATTTCTGAGCAGAAAGGAGGATTGGGGACCAATGAAATTGCTCCACCACACTCTTATAAGTCCATAAGACAACCAAGGTGTGGTACTGAAGAGCAGGAGGTCCCATATGTTGATCCTTCCTCACCTGAGTTGAAGAATGCTGCAATAATAGAGAACACCACAGGGAAGGAACAAGTAAATCAACCCACTCCTACCAATGATGATCAAATCCTGACCACCAAAGCCAGAAGAAGCAGAGCGAAAGTAGCAAGAAGAACTGCAAAGAAAAAGGCTGAGTCTAAGCTGATGATTGACCCAAAACAAAAGGGTGTATTCATCTCAGCTGGATTCCAGGTGGTAAGTAACTTTGATTCAGGAAAGGAGTGTAATACCAGCACTCCTGTCCTACCAAAGGATTAGAAGTTAAAGGGAAAGGTTGCCGATGAAGAGAAAAAGAACAAGAAACAGCAATCCTCAAGTTCCTAAAAGATTAACATTGCATGCATAATGTGTGGACTGCAAAACCACATGGCCAAAGATTGTTACTACAATCCTGCTAGCACACATTATGCAAATAATGTTAAAAGAGAAGGAGTCAGGGAAGGTTTCTCATTTGGACCTTATCAAATGGTCCAAATCATGAAAAAGGGAAAGCTGGGTTCCGAAG